>SKCR01053126.1:0-30784 GCA_019454045.1 Zanthoxylum bungeanum | reverse complement strand
ATGACATTTCTACATGTCGTCCGGAAACCATGTCGGTTGAGTCAAAGGGTGGTCCTTGGATGTCCGCTGAAACAAGGGTCTGATCATGTATTTTAGACTAGGTGCAAATACTCTATGTCGTCTGAAGGACTTAAATGTCCGATAGACTACCTTATGGTCGATTGGACATACTGGAAGCTCGGAAGGGTATGCTCTTATCGACTGAGAGAAATGAGTTGCTTCCTAAGCTGACTAGACCATGTAAAGGTCCATGTATGTTGACTGGGGCATATATGGGCCTTTAGATGTTTGTTAGAGTATGCGAATTTCGTACTCTTTCTAAGCGAATGACGCTTGTCCGTTTACAGTGATCTGACATGCCTCAGACGAAAACGTAGTTCGTTGCTCTCTAGATGTAGAACCCAGTTGGATTTCTCGGGGCAGGCCTCAAAGGATTAAGGCCCGTGTTTGCTTGCTATTGTAGCCCTATCAAGTGTTCCGACATGGCTTTAGGCGGGAAAATGAGACGCCAAAAAGAAACGAGAGTATAAGAGGGTTTTGTAGGCTCATTTATTTCATTCACAAAAAACTCGCTCGTTTCAGCTAGTTGGAAGAGTTCATCTAGTCTTTAATGTATTCTCCTCGCTTTTGCCTTTGTTATTTACTTCTTTAACCTGTTCTTAGGGTTGATTTAATCGTATTCTTGGATATTTAGGCAATATGATTTTCAAGGTTGGGTAATCTAAGAAGAATTGTGTTTGTGAATTTAGGGCTGTTTGAGTCACAAGACGCAGTGACAGTGAAGATTTTAGTTGTTTATAGTTTTGAATAAACTGCCGTGTGAAAGATATGTCGAGTGAAAGTGCTATGAGTTCTAGCGATACTCCTGTGGAGATGTATGCTGGGTCATCTGAAGGAGCTTCTAGATCTTCTAGTGAGTCCATTGAGGAAGAAACTGGTTTTGATTGATCGTATGAGTGTTCGAGTGAAGCTGGGATTCTGACCATAGCAGAACCGCCCATAGGAATACCTAAAGATGTGAAATCTCTCAGGACTTTTCCTGCCTTTGGGGAGTCGAGTGGGACCCCAAGTACGAGTGAATCAACCAATATTTTGACTAAGAATCCAACTAGTCGAGTGACAGAGTAGTCAGTGAGGGAAATGAAACTAAGGTATATGTTTCCCCCGTCGATAGAGGTGAGATTAGCCATGATGAGTGAAAGAATTTATTATAAGATCCCTGGATGGGTAGGGTTTTGTGAGCGCCCATTTGCAGACGGACGAAGATTTCCCATACCCAGATTGGTTTGGGAGGTGTTGGATCACTAGGAACTGGCTTCGTCGCAGTTGATGCCTAACACTTGGAAGGTGTTATTTTCAGTTGAATGTATGGCATACGAATTGGAGATTAGGTTCGGTGTTAAAGACCTACTCTACACATACTTCCTAAAGAAGCATGTGTCTGAGAAATGGAGGTACCGTTTGTTCCTTCGACAAAAGAAGAAACATCTAGTGCTGGGTCTGACGACAAACACCGGGTGACTGATATGAGTGTGCATCAGTCATTTCGGTCGGTTAATCCTTGATTTTTTAACAAAACCAAAATTATTGGTTAAGTAAATGTTCAACCGATTTAACCATTTGATGACACATAATCATTAACCAACCTAACCATTATTTTTTGATCGGTTTTGGTTAATTCGGTTATCAACTAGTCCATAATCTCCACAAATAACAATTTACATTAACACATTAATACAAATTTAAATTCATCCAAAAGACAAACATATATGTGTTTAACAACATAAGATAAATTTAAATTCATCAAAAAAACAGTCTACAACTACACTCAGTAAAGACAGAAGGAAAAAATTTTAATTTCATTTTAATTAGAAATATATATAAAGTCAAATTATGATTTGTAATCGGTTAATTGGTCGGTTCTGTTATACAAATCTCATAACCTTAACCGAACAAAAAATCAAAAAAGTTAAAATCTTAACCAAAAAAATCGATTTAATCACAATAACCGAACCATTATAAAAAAACTGGTCGGAACAATTCTGTTAATCAGTTAAAACTGATTAATGTACACTCATAGTGACTGACAAAAATTCTATTTCTTTGTAAGGAGAGATAATGTATTTGGGTCGGATGAGGTCGATACTTTCGCATAGTGATTGAGTTTTGGAACTCGTGGAGTGAGTATATTTATACTTTCGCTGTATTCCCTTAACGTTTTATCATTTGACTGATGTTCACTCCCTATTTCTTTATCAGGCACATCCCATAACTGTTCATTTGACATAACCCCCGACATTGTTGTGAATACCAGGTACCTGTTGAGTTTGCTTGCTCCAGAGAGGAATTAGAGATTTGTCTTAGACGAAAAGAGGCTGAGACTAACCTCTTTGTGGAAAAAAGTTTTTGATACCGAAGGTACCCCTTTGGCCTTGACTAGACTAATTTTGGCCATAGTAGTGGGTACTTGGGCGTGTTGATTCTTGTATGAGAAGCTTTTTTTTAAGGCATTAACGTCTGAAGAGATTTTATGCGTAACATAAATCATGTCAGGTCGCTTCAAAATTCCAACAATGGATGAGAAATGGCCAAGAGGAAAAGTAATAAGGTCAAGGGGAAGGAGGTTGAGTCAGTTTCTGATCCTTCGTTGGCGAAAGAGAGCGTCTTTACCAACCTCCATTCAGAATTGGTGGTGAAAGCATCGATTGAGGATGGCCAGTCAACGAAAAAAGAGGAAGCTTTTGATGAACCAGAGGAAGACATTGAGAACATCGTCATCAAGATCCCCTGGGGGTGACAGTCATGTCAGACCCCTATAGTTTATCTTATTTTATGGATGGATTGTTGCTGGAGGAAGATAAATGTCGGTTGACAGGTTTAGGGCCTGTGGAGGGGTCGCGAAGGGCAGTGTGTTGGACAATTATGACCTATAACGTCACTATTTGTACAGATCATGGTGTTGTTGTACAAATTAACTATGTGACAAAGGAGATTGCTCTCTTATCATTTGTGATTAGATCACCAAGATGTATAAATGATAGGAGGTCCATATGATTAGGTCCTGGATTGAGATGATATGAGACAGTATCAATCCACAAATGATAAATCATTAAATATCCCTAGTCAGAGTATTATCGAGATTGGACATCAATAATGCGTAAAAGACTAGTATTACACTTGTGCGCATTGTAAGGGCATAACGACATAGTTCTCATATATTTGGATATAAGATACTCATGCAAGTGTAATAGGAGGTTTTGTTTTACCGATGGTACAGGAAACAGCTTCGCTCTGGATAGACCCCTTCGGAATTCCATTGGTAGTATGACTATGTGTCTATGGAAGTCCGAAATCAGGGTAGATGTATTTGGTCTTAACCTGAGACTTGCACCGCTAATACTTGTGACAATCAATATACTTTGGTTTTGGTCATCCATGGCTTTAACAGGTTCTGTGTACGCTCTGCTGAGTATATGAGAATCGTAGTGTGTTTGGTGTGATGTCAAGACAGAAGTATCACTCCAGTCATATAGAGATGATGATCGCGCAGGGATACATAACTGGTTCTCTAAAGGGTTGCAACCATTAGGATAATATGACTTGGTCATGATTATCTGATAATAAAGAGACTAGTTGCTAGTGATCCGATATATGCTTCGTACGGGGCAGACATTGTACCAGCCCCAGGCCTTGCATGTGATCATTCGATACTGGATCGAAATACGCAATACTACGTATACTACGCCTGATATAGATCGCTTATTCCTGTAAGCATGTTTCTGGAGAATTGGGTAGGCATGACGCTTTGCTAGAAGCCAACATTGTCTTGTAAATCGGTACAAAAGTAGTATTAGGTACTTACGTGTTCGGATAGTCCGACGACCGAATTTACTGCCAACATATCCGGGGATCTCATGGGTCACTTCCCGAAGATTCACCGATGACATATGACTCGCACTTTATAATCTGGGATTAATTAGATGAGAGAGAAAATTAATCTGGGATTAATTGCGGAGATATTTTATCTGGGATAAAATATCAATAAAGAGAGAGAACGATTAATTTGGAATTATCGATAAAATAATATATTCGATATATTATACGAAATTGGATTTCGACGCGGAATTAAAATTAGATTTTAATTCGGGTGAACGAGTTAATTTAGAATTAATTCGTTTGCGACATGAATAGTGATTTCGCTAGGCATAATCGTTTAATTACGTCGCAACAGAAAAATTTTTTAATTTGGAATTAGCGAACCCGAGCCCGGGATTGTTTGCGAACACATTCGCATTTCGAATTCGAGTGCAGCACGCAAGTCAAATCAAGCGTCAAATCGCTAGTCGCATCTAGCGTCACATCATCCGTCAATCAAGTGATATATGTCTTTCACTTTGAGTGATTGACACCAGTCACTATTCATGAGTGATGTGACTTGATGTAAGTTGATAGAAAGCTTTTTGAAAGCTTGATTGACATTTACAATTGTTTATTGATTGTATATGATTTATTTTGATTTTGGAAATTAGAAAGAGAAATGTATTAGATACACTAAATCATTACAACCAAAAAAAAATATCTCTCTCCTCTTTTTTCTTCTCTCACACACGCCCATGAGGCCGTTCTTCACTGGTTTTTCTGGGAAAAAATTGAGCATGAAGGGAAGCAAAAAGTCATGATTTTGTTGCAAAATCAAGAGTGCTAGCACACTACGAAGTCATGCGAAGGTGATAGGGAAGTCCACACATGAGCTTGGAATCACCATGACAAAGCTTGGAGCTTGGAGGAGAACCAAAATGGCTGAATTTGGGGATGACATAAACTGCCACTGCCGAGCTTGGAGGAGGCAGAAAGTAAGTTTGTTGTCCACCGCGTCGCTCAACCGATCGATGTGAGTATTCCACAACTTTGTCGATTGTTTTCGCACTTATTTCTTGCATGTTATTCGATCCTCGGGACCGTAGAACTCCTACACAGTGGCCCGTTCGTATAAGGTAACCATTCAATACTTGAGGTTGTAATTCTTGTTGAATGATTTTTCCTCACAGAGCTCTTTTTCGATTTTGTAGATTCTGGAATGCGCTATCTACTAGTAGAAGTATGCTAAAGCCAGTCAGAAAAAAGTGAGAGAGGTAGATAAATCAAATACTGCCTTGAGAAAAGAGCTAGCCAAAGGTAAGGCGTCGATGAAGGCTATGAAGAAGAAAGTGAATGAGGCCAAAAACGAGACTAGAGAGGCCAAGGCAACTCTGAAATTAGAGAGGGAGATGAAATCGACTGAAGTGGAAGCTTACAAGAAGAGACTGGTTGCCCTCGAAAATGAGCGGCTGAGTTGATTGACCAGTTAGAAGGGGTCGCATTCAATGTGATGGTTAAAGAGATGAACAGTCTGATTAAAAAGTATCTCGTTGGGGAGCAAGTCTCATGGAATCCAATTAAGTGGATTAAGATGAACGAGAAAATGGAGGTCGGCCTCTCCCTTTCAGGGGTTTCTTCGATCCCTTGTCGAGTTAGTGAGTTACCATGTACTATAGGAATTTGCCTGAAGCGATACCGAAAACGCACTTAGTGGGGTCAACTTTATGCCATTCTTCCTCATTATGTCGAATACCTATTCCCAGTGCTCTAGATCTTGTTAGGATTTTAATGACTTGACCAACATATTGTCTATGTACACTTCCATGGTCTTCTCGATCAATTGGGAAAATATATTATTAACGAGGCGTTGGTATGTGGCTTCGGAAATCTTGAGTCCGAATGACATCACCTTATAGCAATAGATTCCTCAGTTGGTGACGAAAGCCATCTTTTTCTGGTTGTTTGGATGCATGAGGATTTGATTGTAGCCTGAGTAGACATCCATGAAGCTCAATAACTCGTGCTCTGTTGTAGGGTATTCGCGGTGCGGTTCGGGTCTGTTTTTTTGTTTTTCAATTCAAACCGCGCGGGTTGACGGTTTGAGAAATTAGAAACCGAAACCGCAAATTTGATAAGGAAAATAGCGGCGGTTCGAGTTGGCGGTTTAGCGGTTTGGGCGGTTCGGGTCGGCGGTTTGGATTATAAATTTTTTAAGGAAATTTTGTGTGTTTTCACATAATAATTGAAGAGAAAAAAATACATAATTTTCATTTATAAATTCCATATTGTCATATGATCATTAAATATCTTAAATTTCATGATTAAAGAAGAAGAAAAATATAAAATAATATTTAATTTGAACGCGGGTCGGCGGTTTAGGCGGTTTGGGTCAAATTTTACGATTTTGGGCGGTTCGGGTCGCGGTTGGGTCAAAACCGCACACCGACCCGAAATTTGCGGTTCGGTTCCGATTGACCCGAAATCATTTTTAATTTTTTTTCAAACCGCGCGGTGCGGTTCGGGTCGGGTTGCGGTTTGACCTGAAACCGTGATCACCATACTCTGTTGTAGCATCGACCATTGAATTGATATGAGGCAAAGAGAATGAATCTTTGGGGCATGCATTATTCAGATATGTAAAGTCGATGCAGATTCGCCATTTCCAATTTTTCTTTTGGACAACCACAACATTGGCAAGCCATTCGAGATACTGGACTTATTTGATGGATCCATTTTCTAGAAGCTTCTGAACCCCCTCGTCGATGATTCGGTTCCTCTATGGGGAAAATTTTCTCTTCTTCTATCTTACCGGGGGTAGTCTGGGTCCACGTGAAGTTCATGGGTTATCATCTCTGGATCTATCCCGATCATATATTCATGCGACCACGCGAAACAGTCTTGTCGCTCTATTTGAGAGTTTATCAAATCTGTGCACATCTTAGGTTCAAGGTGAGTCCCAATTTGTGCTTTGTGGTTTGCAAGTTGGGGGTGGATTTGGATCTCGTCGAGTTCTTCGATGTTGGGCTGATCTGGCTCGGCCTTACGAGATCATTCCTGTAATTGCTATGTTGAGTCAGATTTGGCTTTCAAGGTCGTTTGATAGCAACTCCTTGAAGTAAGTTGGTCTCCTCTGATCTCTATACGCCCCATTTAGCAGGGAACTTCAACACTTGGTGATATGTTGACAACTGTCCTCAGATCAGAATCCATGGTCGGCTGATGATCAGGTTGTAGGCCGAGGGACTGTCCAAGACTAGAAATATTGTGAGCTTGTTGACTCATCCATCGTATATTGGAAGCGATATTTCTCTTTATTCCCCACTAAATCCAACCAATATTGTCGACCGTCAATTGATTTTTATCCAATTTTATTGTCTTGAGATATTTTCAATCGGAGGATTTAATGTGCTTGCAATGAAATGAGATCTTTGTTGTTAGGGAGTCATTTCATCCATCAGTAATAAACCTGGATCATTAAGCAATAACACACGAAATTAATATTCTTATCGATTATTCAAACTTTAAATGAGTGACAGTAATTCGATAATTGACTCATGAATTTATTTATTATTTTTTTTTAGGTTGATGATGTTGTACACAAGATTTTCTCATATTGTACATACAACCGATCAACCGAATCATGGCATAAATATTTTTTAAAATACATGTTATGTTATGATTTTATTGGTTTGTTAGACATACCTCTAATGAATGTCTTGGTGGGATATTCCGAAAAATTTGACCGAATGATTTTCAAAAGTTTTATTTGATTGATTATTCGAGTTCGAATTTTAACGAATGTAAGTAACCATAGGGTTAAGCACGGTCCGGTCTGGTTCGATATGATTATAAATAAATTTTTAATTTTAATTATTATGTTTTTTTAAACAATAACTTGTGGTTTTTAATAACATTGAATCTAATATTTACTTAAGTTTTTTATATTGTAATTCTTCTAATCATCACAACAACACCAATAATTTTTTTCATAAAATGTAATATGATTTAAATAATTTAAAATGTAGGAAAATAAAATAGTAATAATAATCAAAGCATAAATTATAAATATTCATGAAATTAATCATCACTAAACACTGAATAAATTAAATAATGTAATAAATATAATTATAAAATAATAAAATAATATGATTAGATTTAAAAAAAATAAAAAAAATTAAATTATTTAATGAATTTGGTTCGGTTTTGTAGTTAAAAAATTATTATAATTCGATTTGATTCGGTTTGTTAATTAAGTATCGAATAATAAAATTTGAAAATAAAATAAATTATCATTTCAGTTCGATTTTTCCTTATTTTTTTTGGTCACAAAACAAAATATTGTTGAATGAATTTACTGATGCCTATTTTTTCCCCCTAAACATTATAGGATGTAATTAATTAAATATTATTATTATTATTATAATTTGATATGACCTCTATTGCACCGCACGACAGCTGCTAAATATAGAAAATTAATTTGCTCATCATGATGATCAAATATCTACAAATTAATCCTCAGAATATTTAAAAAAAAAAAAAAATCACATAATTATGGTACTGCCGGCCCAAGACTTAGATGCAAATCCAACCCTAACCCCTTATGAATCCGAGCCTTACCGCCGTCCGGCAAAACTCCGGCGTTAGCCCCGATTCCGATCTCATGCGAAGATATAATAACATCCCTCCTTCTATGATGAGGCACTGCATTCATCTTCCCATGCAGCAAGTAATGAAAAGATGAATAATGATTCTCTTCCGAAGAAGCCGGAGGCGGCGCCGGAGCAAGGAGGCGACGTTTTGTCGGCTTGAAGGCTGACGGTGATGATGATGATGATGATGATATTAACATGGGGTAGTGTTGAAAGTGGGAAGAAACAAGATGGCGAGTGGCTTGTAACTGTGAACGCTTCAGCAGCTGTCTTTCTTTCTTGTGAGCGTTTTGGTGGCCACCTAGGGCTTGTGAGTTTGCAAATCCACGGCAACAATATTGACACTCGTATTTACTTTTAACATCATTAATATTATTATTATTATTATTATTATTATCATTTGATTGGTTAAAAGAGATGTTATTGGGTTCGAGTACTTCATCATGAGACTCATGATCGGATGATTGATCAGACTTGATTGAAAATGATGAATCTTGTGATGAAATGTTGAAGCCAAAAAGCTTTAGGGTTTTTGTTGTTGGGTTATTTGGATGATCAATGTAAGCCATATATATGGTGAAAAATTTAGCAAAGCTAGAGAGAGAGAGAGAGAGAGGGAGAGCAAGCATGTGAGAAGGTTAGGGTTATGTGATGTTGTGTATAAATAGATCACAAAGGTAATTTTCTTGGAAAATTAGTTGAGAAAATCCAATAGAGGAGAAAAGTTAGAATGATCAAGAAAATCTAGAAAGCTTGAATGGAAAGCTAAGAAAGTGTTTGTATAAGATCTTTGCACTCTATATATATATATATATATATAGAGAGAGAGAGAGACAATATCTACTCACCAAAAGTTATATACATACAAGAAAAGATTAAGAAATTCTTTAGATATTTTGTTGTATTAAATTATTTGTAATTTAAACATACTAGAGTGGCATTGGACAGGTGATAAAACATTAGTATACTCTTTCTTTTTTTTTTTTTTTTTTTTTTTTTTTTTAATTGTTGGAAATCCAACCGTCAAACCACTCTATCTAAGCTTAAGCGGAGCGGATAAAACCTCCGACTGTCTCAGACTCTTACAAGAAACGCGATCCTTAGATTCGAACCCAATACCTCAAGGTGAGATCCTGAGCTCTACATCACCAATTCACTCCCCTTGTGGAACATTAATATACTCCTTCTCTCATAAACTCAAAATTCCTCTATAGTTCAATGAAAATAGGTAGTAAATTGATCTCTCTAATTATAATTAGTTGATGAACACAAATCATAAAACGTCTACTCTCAATATCAAATTAAAGGTACGTTTGTGTCAAAAAATTACTTTCCATGGATCTTATCATACCCATACTTAGAATTTTTATATAAATAAGTAACATTTAAAAGTAAATTTTCCGAAGGAGCGTAACTTGATGGTGTAAGACTCAAGATCTGACATTTAGGTAATGAGTTCGAATCCAGAGAATGTATTTCTTGTAATAGTCTGAGACAGCCGGTGATTTTACCTGTTCTACTTAAGCTCGAAAGTTGTGGTTTGACCGCAGGTTTCCAATGATTCCAAAAAAAAAAAAAATTAGACATAATTAAAATCACGTGTCAACACCTTCATGGTCATGTATACTACTTACATTATATTGACTTACAGACAAAAGGATTAGAACCTAACAGGAAGACCTTGTTTGAGAATACTGAAAGACTAATTAATATTAGCTTGTTAGCTTTGAAGTTTGAATTAATTAATTGGGAGATTAAGGTAATTAAGGGCCTACTTTGATGTTAATTTAGTGATTGATTTATAATTAATGTTAGCATTGTTGCGTGATTGACGTTGAGATATGAACTTTATTTACGAGAGGAAAATCTTTCCAAATCTTACTAACTACCATCAAATCATTGTTTAATTAAGCAATGAATTAATCAAAGTCTCTTTATAGAGACTAATTAATTAATTAATTAATTTTATTTATTTTATTTATCAATAAGTGTTGGCTTCTTACTTTGAGTCATTGAACTTGTCTCTTGCTGTTCCATCTAATCATTTTCAAAAGTTTTAGAATTTTAAACATATATAATTTTCATTTTCATTGTATTTGTTCTGAAAATTAACTTTGTTTATATCATATAATTTTCAAATTTAATTTTCTTTTATAGTTTAAATTTATTCTTTAAAAAAGTTATATCTGTAAAATCTCATTCTATTAATAAGATATTATACTTTTTGGTATGAAAATGCTTCAAAAACATTAAATGACGTTCTATGAAAAGAGTTCAACTATATAATAAAAACAACACAAGTTCTATTAGAATAATCAAATGTAACATATAATAACATATATATGTATGATTCTTTCTTGCCGTCCCTATTAGAAATATTAGGTATGTTTGGCATAATGACTAAATCTAGTACCAAATTTGGACATCATTAGGTGCATATGGGCTTATAATTTCATTAATAGTAACACATGTGAAAGGAAATAAGTTTTTTTTTTTTTTTAATCATTGGAAATTCTATTGCCAAATCACTCATTTTGGGCTTAAACGGAGTATGTAAAATTCCCGATTGTCCTTGACTCTTACAAGAAACGCATCATCTAGATTCAAACCCAGGACCTCAAGATAAGATCATGAACCATACTCCACCAAGCCACACTCTGATGTACAAATGAAATAAGCTTGCCTTATTATCTCAAATTCTCAACATTTTTTTTTTTTTTTTTTTGTAAATAGGTTAATCTCTATTATTCAACTTTGTTATTAATTAGTTGATTAATATGCAACTATTATTTTGACAATGTCATTTTCTTGAAATGAGGTCTCCCACCTAATTATTGAAATTAACACTTTTTAATTGAGAGTCATTGTTCTTGCATGCTTTAACTTTTGTGATTGATTTAATTATCCATATTACCAATACCAAATTTTATAAAAATAAAACATAATAAAACATACTTTTAAGTGGTATGTAAGCTTTTTTTATCGATGGTTCCAAGTATATTTTAAAATAATGTCAATTGTTGCATGGAATCAATTTAAGTATGAGAGGCAAAGTCAAGTGCTAATAAAATTCAAGTTTAGTGCAAATCTGAGGACATGATAATTAACTTAGTTTTCATGAAATAATTAATATTTTTAAAGAGAATCAAATTATCATAAAATTAAAGAGTGCCGACAAAATGGAACACTAGGGCTTATAAAGACAAATAGCAATATGACATATTATGATTATAATTAACAATTCTTGTGAAATAAATTAAGCGATGAATTTGGTCAAGAACAAAGTTGGTTTAATACTTTATAAGAGACTGGGCTAGGTTTGAAATTTGGAGGTTATAGGGTTTCTAACGAATTAAGTAGATCAAATTGTGGGTGACTTTAATGTTAAGAAGTAAGAAAAATCTGTTGGGACCCAAAAAAAAAAAATAGTTAATTAAAAGTTTATTTTAGATTATAATAAAAGATTCAACCATTTAAAACAAAATCTAAAACTTAGACATATAGTTACGGATGGTAAAATTCTCATGAGACGGGGTCTATCGGAGTTTGATATGTTGGAGTTTGTAAGGAGATATTTTCTATATTCGTTGGTTTGACGGGTCGGATACGTATATTAATATTTCTGTTCAAATAGAGGTAAATCCTCGTATGATCGGGGGACCCACATAAGAGGGCTCAATACGTTAATTGCGAGTAAATAGATAATTTTTATATTTGTTGATTGAACGAGACGAATATGAATTTTGACATCTCATATCCAGTCCGTTACCATCCCTAGGTACCCATGGAAAGCCCAATAAAACAAAATCCAAAGGAGATCCTTTTATTAATAAAACACACACAATTTTGTGGGATTCATGGCCATTGCTTGTAGAAACACATCTAAACAAAAAGACTACATGATTCACAAAGTTAATTTGATGAATTATATCAGAGTTTTATATTATATTAATAGAAGAGAGATAATGTAAATAATTTAGATTATTAAATTAAATTAAATGATATTTATTTTATTTATAATATTTTAATATAATTTGAATTTTCAAGTGCAAATATTGTTGGATGTTTGTTGTTTTTGGAAAATAAATAAGTGTTGGTAACCTGAAAGAATTTGGGCTTGGAAAAGTGATCACAAATAATGAAATCCGGCCCAACATTTTCCTACTAAAACACCTTTTCCATTACCATTAAAACCAAACAAATCTAATAAACCACTTTTATTTCTCTCTTTTTTCTTTTTCTTTTTTCATTTTTCAAATTTTTTTTTTTTCAGATTAAGTGTTTTTTATTTGATTACTTTTTCTTGCCTATGGTGTGTTTTTTTAAAGATTTTTTAATGAATAATAAAATTTTTCGAAAACTACTGAAAAAATAAATTATTAAAATCAATTTTTGTTATTTAGAAAAAAAGGTGTTTGTATTAAATTAAACTAATTAAAAGCCCGTACAAATGATCCAATTGTTATCGTGAGTCTATAAAATCTTTTTTCTTTGGTAAGGTATTTTGCTGTCTTGTAAAGTTCTTGAGAATCGAGAATTTATGAAATTAGATTGATTACCCGTCTTTTTGCTTAATCTATGTTGCCTCATTATGTAAATGCAGGTCAATACAAATAAAATTTATAATTAATTTAAGAATATTAAAAATTTCATATTTATTATTAATTATTTTGTCTTCATTTATTCATTTAATTTTTGTGATTCTTTTTTATTTTATTTAACACTACTTATATATTATAAAAATATTCTCATGTATATTAGAGAAATATATATTTAAAAAAGAATACAAATAACAACATAAAAATTTACTCTTAAAAATATAAAATAAAAATTCTAATCTATGTTACCCCAAGTCTCATCCTAGCGCACTTGGTGATATACCCAATACTTCGTACCATAATTGATTACGAATCATATAACGAGTGGCCCATTCTTTAGCTTCTTACGATGAATGTTTCCACCATCATATTGAGATGGGTGGTACAGGGTAATGAGGGTATAAGAAAACTTGCACAAAGTGTCTGCCAACATAAGCAATTGTTATTTCTTGATGCTCATGCTCTGGAACTGCAGGGGACCTTAATGGAAAGTGAGTAAAACAACTCCAAATATTCTCAGCAAATATATGCAGTACAAGATTGTACATCGATGCGATGACGATTCCTAAACTCGTTGAGTCCATCCAATGTACCTCTGGCGCCGGCGACTGGAAGAAATGCAATAAATGTAAGATTGTCTGCCCATCCATTTGATGGATAAAGTCGTTCATCTAAATCCTTATTTTGTTGAATCTATTCAATAAGATCGCATCGTACCTGACCCCAACCTTCTTCGCCATACCCGATTAGTGCAGCTATGCTCTAAATCCACAATGGCCATCAGCTTGAACATCAATAGTGTGGGAAATATAACGTTGATATGCCACAAGTAATTTCTTAATAAAGATATCACAGATCGGTGGAACTTGAGACTGATCATGGGTTGATCGCCTCCCACGACTCCCTTTCCCTAGAGTCGTTACAATTGGTTGAGTGACCCTTGATCCTAAAGTGGATGCATATCGAAAAAAGGTATGCGGCGTCTTCTTTGCTCATCTCTGCCTGTAGGTCGACCTCTATGTTCAGTGTTGTACGAAGAGACTCGAATTGCGCTTTGAGATGGATCTGCCATATCGATAAAAAAATTTTTATCATATTCTCACGCATACATGGATCCATCCCATCTAATATTTCAACAACGTTTGATATCTTGTTAGGTCGTGTTGCATCGTAATTGAACTCGTGTACGTGCATAGATAACCTCCTCCAATGTGAGGCAACACTTTGTGTCAGAATTGGAATGGAAAGATGAAGGTAATATGCAATATCACGAACGCATGGCAATCTTTATATTATTTTGAATGAAAAGTTGCACATGCCGACTAGTTGGTGAGATGTTTCCTCAACACATATCAACTGATCATAAATGTACTCAATCGCTTCTAATGAAATCCGACACCTTATTTGATTAAAAATCTCCTCACGCAAATGTATATGGCGTGGAATGTTCAAAGATTTCTCGAATGACTTCTGAATTTCCCCAAACTGAATTCTCAACATCTTGTTTATTTTTTCAAAAGATATTTATAGAGGTGACATGATATTTCCCAAATATAACTTCAATCTCGAATGTGCAGACTCAGCCCTGTAATTAAAAAAACATTGTATTTTTTCATTAGCAGCACAATAATGACCAAAATTAAATTAGTAAGGCAATAAAGTAACTATACATTTGACTTGAATTTCTCCACAGGTGCATACATGTATCAATTCATGCTGAAATAAATCGGTCTATGTAAGGGTGTAACCATGTCTCCCAAAGGTAATTTAGAGCACCATTGTATTGTTTGAACTCCTCGCGCATCACCTCTCATTTCTGCTAGTAAGACCGACCACTGTGTTGATGAATTAATAAGGGAGTGTCATGATGAATAAAAGTGTTTCCACTACATACCAAGTATAGGACTGCATTTCTTCATTACACACTATTTATGTGCCAAATACAACGAATGTGATGAGCTATGAGAAAACATATTTCAATGGCTTTAATGAGTCCCAAATCACTATCTGAAACAAATACTGATGGCAACGAGACCCCATTTTCAACCATCCATTTCTTCAATATTGATAATGCCCATGTTAGTTGCCCTGCCGTCTCATTACTAAGATATACGAACATAAACGAATAAGTTCGCATTGTGGATGTGATACCAACAACCTCCAATAGTGATATCCGATACTCGTTGATCTTATATGTGGCATCAATGATCAATACAGACGGAAAGTTAACAGATAGCTCTAGGCTTTTATAATGAATCCAAATAATATCTGTAATTTCATTGGTGTCTAGATTTGTAAGGTAATCATGAAGGTATTTTTTTCTTATCAATTGATCCAAAACATATTGAATAGAAGTTAGACCACCCCGTTTAGCTTCTTTGTTTATAAAAATAACATTGTAAATGCTTCTGATTCCCGTAGTATTTGACGAGTCTCTTTATTTTAAAATACTAAGAATTTCACGGGTTGCGGTGCTGTTGGCCATGTCGAGCACAAATTGTTTCTCTAATGGTTTTAGCCTAGACGGATACTCATGACCATCAAGATTTATGCTACTTCATGGTTATGGAAACCACATGTAACCTTTAATCCCCACATAACACCGTCTGGCGGTATTGGTTTACCTCGCAGCTCAAATGGGCATTCACATTTTCTTGTCCCACTATTCATTTCCATGGATTGACCTTCAATAAGATACTGTGGCGGTTTGTACTTTCCTCATCTTTCACACATAATATGGCACTTTGGCAGCTTGCCACATTTTAAATTAGCAGAATTTTTAATCACTATCATAATATTATTTTCTAGACCAACTCTTTTCGCCCAATTTATCATATCTTCTATACTTTCAAAGATCTATATAAAAAAAGATAACGAAGACATATAAATAACAAATATACATAATTTCTCTACTTTAAAATTAAATATTGAATATACATAATACAACAATAATAACTAACCTACTCTGTAGTAAATTCATTTGTATAATTGCGACTATTGTTGGAGATGCTTTCCCCACTTAGAACATCATTCTCACATGACCAACTATCCGAAAATGAGCTCAAGTTATAGTTATCCATAATATTTTACTAAGATGATAACTCTATTATAAGAAGAGAGAATGATATGTTGAAGGGGAAAGAGAAAATGAGATGAGAGAGACTCAAATAATCTTACCTTCAAACTTGCAAACTACCTCTTTATATAAGAAGTAAACACAAATAAAACAAATAACTTTTAATAAAGTAAAAGTATATATGAATACTGATTTACGAAATTAAATAAAACAAACAACTTTTAATAAAGAAAATATAAAATCACAATCAGAATCAACACTACTTTTAATAAAGTAAAAGTAGATATGGATACTGATTTACGAAAGTACATAAGACAAACAACTTTTAATAAATAAAATATAAAAAAATCAGAATCAACACTACTTTTAATAAAGTAATTTTTTTTAATAAAGTAAAAGTAGATATAGATACTGATTCCGAAAATAAATAAGACAAACAACTTTTAATAAAGTAAATAAAATCAGAATCAGAATCAACACGACTTTTAATAAAATAAATTTCTCTACTTTCAAAAAAAAAAAAAAATATGTATAAAAATTATATTAGATTTATTAAACAATTAGACCATCAAAAAAATTATTTCATAAATTAAATTTTTATTAAAATTACCTTTTTTTTATTTTACATAAGTAGGGTTAATTTAATTAAAAAATAATCAAAAAAATTGAAATGAATAAATACGAAATTTGTAATATTTATTAAACAAATAAAAAATATTATATATATAAAAGCAAAAAAATTTAAGTTTTACAAAAATAAAATAATACTCAAATAAAATAATCCCCTTTCCTTTACTGCCATTGATGGTGATGGATCTAAGAATCACACTTGAACAAAAAAAAAAAAAATATATTATGAGGGTGGGCATTTTTGTAAATTAGCTAGGGGACAGGGGGGCAGCATTTTCATAATCACTTTATTGATTATCCAACTTTTTTGTTTAACCTCTATTGTCTCATTCTGCAAATAGAGATTAATACATAAATAAAACTTACAATTAATCCAAGAATTTTAACTACCACATACTAATCTCAAATCATATAAAATATTCAACAGAAATTCCATTTTTATGTGTTTTTCTTTGGTGTTCTTAATAATAATTGTTGTTTTTTCCCTAGAAAACCCATACATTGCATACATTAAACCTACACATTTTACTATTTGATCATAAAATTCAATGTGTATGTGAATTATTTATTGAACATAGAGATTAACAAAATATATTGGACTTCCAACTTTTAAAGACAGAAGATCAAATATGGAGAGGAATTAGTTTTTTTTTTTTTTTTTTTTTTTATTTAAATTTTTTAATATTATACTGACAATCTAATTTCCTTTACATTCATGAGGAGGAGTTTGAACTAATACGATTTCCAATCAAGATAGGCTTTTAACAAAATATGAAACTCAAAAAATTATGTGATTCTATTAACTACCCGCCTATTTACTTAGCCTATATTGCTTTATTATGCAAATACAGTTCAACATGTAAATAAAATTTAAAATTAAATCAAGAATTATAACTATTACATACCAAACTCAAATCATATAAAATGTTAAAACTAATCTTCTTTTTTTTTTTTTTTTATGTGTTTTCATTTGATATTCTTAATATTTTTTTAAGAATCCACACATAACATAAATTGAAACTAATATATATATATTTTTTACTTGATCACTAAGTTTATAATTGTTTATTGAATGCAAACTTGAGAAATAATGAGAATTTAGATTTTTTTTTGAATAGTTGAAAACTCCGCCGTCACACCACCCCTTATGGACTTAAGTCGAGCATATAAAATCCTTAGTTGTCTCAGGTTCTTATAAGAAACCACTCCATGAATTCGAACCCAGCACCTCAAGGTGAGATTCTGAGCACTACACCCAAATCTTGAAATCTTTGATGACCAAGTATTGGAACCATTGTCCATCAAAGCTCTATGAGATTATATCAATATAATTGCAGACTTACAATAGTAAATTGTAGAAATCTTTCAATTTCCATCAAACATAATTTAGTGATATGAAAATCTGTGTTAAATAGGTTCCTCATCAATTTGATGTTTCTATGCATAAAATGTTAATTGGAAAGCTCCAATAATATTGTCAATTTCTTATCTAAACTTGCTGATTCAAGTACTCTTGCCCCCAATGCTTACATATAACATAACAAAGTTACAAAATAAAGACTCATAATCTGATACAAAAAATACAAATAAAACAGTAAAATACTCATAATAGGCACCATAATTCACACTCCAAAATATTTCCTTAAAAAACAAAATCGGTAACAGCCAAACATTGTTCAGAAAATTAATCCCATGCTTAACAACTAGAGATTAAAGAATGAGTTGTTTATCTTTATATGAAACCAACATTTGAACTCTGTTAACCAATCTTCATTGAACCTAGGGCCTGAAAAAAATATTAAAGAACACAAATAATCAAACTACTAAATACTAACCAATTCATGGACGCATACATCGAACATCTATTGATATTTTTTTTTTTTTCAAATCGTTAGAAATCTCACCGTCAAACTACTGATTCCGGGCTTAAACAGAGTATGTAAAATCCCCGACTATCTCAGGTTTTTACAAGAAACGCCATCTTTGGATTCGAACCCAAGACCAAAGACCTCAAGGTAAGATACTGAACTCTAACACCACCAAACCACACCACTTGAGGACGAACTTCTCTATGCATTGAACTTTTTCTCAATACACTGAACTTATACGCACAAATAACCAATTCGTTTCCAAATACATTGCACTTCCATCAAATAAGGAAAAAATCTCGGAATGAATTAATTAGGAGCAGTCTAGAAGGAGCTCATAATCAAGGAAAAACTTAGGAAAAGCATTGTGCAGGTTAATAATCATTTGATGCTATCAATATCATGTGATCCAAATAATGGAAACCTACAGATATTCTTCCAAAAACGAACATTTCACATATCCAAACTTAGTAAAATCAATTCAAAACACATGAAAAGGCTGTAAAATAAAGATGTTAAGAGCTAAGAACATAGAAACCATAAGGGTAACTTGCATGGTTAAAAGAAAATTTGAAAGCATGTATAATCTCTAGAAAATCATTGAGTATATGTAAATATATTCAATGGTTTTGTGCATCCATGTGAGAAGTTCTTCTACAGGTTTGATGAGAGAGAGCCAAACTTAGAGCCACACTCAGATCGTTCCGAGGCAGTCTATAATGATGAGAGAGAGATATATTCAATTTTGTAAACTGTTCAATTCAGTTTTCTATTCACATGACCTCTGTAGTTTAATCGGAAATCGGAAACAAATCGTTCCAAGAGTGATTTGAGCGATTTGTGATTAATTAGAAATATTCGGGGATTAATCGGATATTCATATTACCATATAAAAACATATAATTTTAATAAAACATATCCAAATACCACATAAATAACATATAAGTTCAATAAATATATCAAAGTACCACATAAATAACATATAAGTTCAAATATGTAATAAAATATACCAAAAAATTAATCGGATAGTCATATTACCATATAAATAACATATAATTTTAATAAAATATATCAAAATATCACATAAATAACATAAAAGTTCAATAAAACATATTAAAGCACGACATAAATAACATATAAATTCAAATATGCAATAAAACATACCAAAATGAAAACTGATGTGAAATCCTATATGGAGTCCAGTTTTCTAGGAAACCAATGGGGAAAAATAATGTAGACACTCAAATATTTGTTTTGGTACCATTTTCACGTCTATCAGACCTCCTAAATCATTTCAAATAAATCGTGAAAGCTGATGGCCGTTCACAGTATTCTCTGCACAGCAGAATGAAAACAAACGCTCAGGAAACTGAGGGAAGAAATTTTAGGTGTGGTTTGTGGCCACATAGGAGTACGTCCCATGACTTAGAGCCACACTCAGATTATTCCGACGCAGTCTATAGAGTCAAAACACACAGAAGCTAAACTAAAGTGTCTACTAATGATGAGAGCGAGGTATATTCAATTGTTCAATTCGGCTTTCTATTCCCAATGTTCGAATCCCACTAGAATGCATTTCCTTGAGGCCATGCCTCGTGGTGTGAACGACTTATCCTGATATGTGTTGGGAAACTTCTGAGGGCACGGGACATAGGTCCCGAGAATTAGTCGAGGTGAGCATAAGCTGACCCGGACACCCCGATTATCCAAAAAAGAAAAAAAAAAAACCATTCATGTTTCGTCAATATATTCATGATTCATAATTCACATTAATTTTATATATATTACAAACAGATGATGATTGCTTAGTACAATAAACTTGGAATACAAAATTAGTTTCTAAATGCATTGCACTTCCACCAAATAACGGGGAGCTCCTCGATGAGGAGTAAATTATGGAGTAGTTATGAGAAGACTGAGGATGAAGGAGAAACTTTTTTTTTTTTTTTTTTTTTTTTTTAAATAAAAGAGACATTTCATTACTGAAACTGATCAAAGATACATTCAACAAATGGAGGAAAAACTTCCCTCCAATGAACAGGACAAATAGCCGCAAGGGCTTTCTTTGCTAAAACATAGCCAACATCATTACAATGCCTAAATAAATATCGGACCTGAACCCCATTTAGACAAGTTAGTCTCTCCTGAATCTCATTGATGATCCAGACGATCTCTTTTCTAGTGCCCTTCCTGCTACAAACTAGGTCCACAACTTGCTGGCATTCTAATTCCACAATTAATCTGTTAGAAAAATCTTTATCTGCTACTTGTAATCCAAAATTAATAGCTTCAGCTTCTGCCTTTCCACATCCCCACAACACTCGATTCTCTTGATCGCTGCCTGCACCACAATTCCTTCACTGTTCCTGAAAACTACACCGAGACCTGCTAAGTTATTTTGGATATCAATGGCCGCATCCGTGTTCATCTTATAACTACCTTCCGCAGGAGGTTCCCAGACTTTGCCTGTAGCTTACTTCTTCCTGCTATCTTTTTCCCCAACCCAATAGTTCATGTCTTTGCTACCCTCTGCCATAACCTCTGCCCTAAGAAATACCCTCTCAGGAAGCTGTTGTTTGTTTTGAAACAAAAGGTAGTTTCTATCTTGCCACACAGCCCAGCAAATTGCTAATACTAAATCACGCTTGTCGCCATAACCACATCCATCCAGTCTTTGTATCACACTGAGCACATCAAGGTCTGAAAAGCTCAAGATTGCATATGCGAAAATCGATTGCTTCAAGATTTTCCTAGCGAATTTGCATTCGAATAAAGCATGAGAAACAGATTCAATCTTAGCATGGCATCTCTGACACAATGGCTCCTGCACGATCTTCTTTTTCCAGAGATTTAGATTTGTAGGAAGCAAGTTTTAGGCAGCTTGCCACCCAAAAATCTTTACCTTAGCAGGTACATTGGTAGAGCATATCAGGTTCCAAAAATTTTCCCCATTGCGGCTGCTTGCGGAGGCTAGATTTTTGCTTCGTTGCGCCACCTGATATCCGCTTCTAACCGAATACATCCCTCTCTTATCAAAATGCCATATTATTTGGTCTTCTTGAGGTCTTCTCGACAAATGGATCTTCAAAATTTCAATCGCATCCATGTTTTGAAAGCTCTGTTTTATTAACTCCTCGTTCCAACAATTGTTGTGGATTAATTCTGCAACCGATGCAGACCTGTCCATTACCGCAGGCAGAATTGGCTTAAAAGTTTCCGGTCTTGGGATCCAATTATCTTTGAAGATTTTTACCTTTAGGCCGTTTCCAATTCTCCACCTCAAGCCTTTCTCCAGAACTTGCTTCCCCCATAATAAGCTTCTCCAAATAAAAGAAGGATTCGACCCAAGCTTTGCATTCAAGAAGTCTGAGTTTTTGTAATATCGCGCTTTAAGAACTCTAGCTGCTAAAGAGTCTGGAGATTGCATCACTCGCCACCCTTGCTTAGCTACAAGGGCTTGATTAAAGCTAGATAAATCTTTGAAGGGTTTTGAAATTTAATATATTTACATTACATTTATAAAATATTGATCACTATTTTTCAAATATTCATATTTATTTCATCCCAATTTTAAATCACAATCTATAAAATGATACATATAATTAACATTCACACCTACAACTTTCTTCAATGGACATCTCTCATATTAGGATTTATATAAGGTCAAAATCAGTCATAAAATCGCTATGATGCAATAGTCATTGTTACGCAGTCACATGGTCACATAATTATAGTCACATAGTCATAGTTCGTAGTCACATTCTCATATATAATTAAGTCACAATGTCAATCAGATACATAATTCTCAATCACATTTCTCAGTTATAATTACGATTAAAAATATTTAACCACATTTTCTTAGTCAAAATGTCAGTCACATTCACAATATTGAGTTATATTTTTCAATTACAATGATGATTGTAAATATTTAATAATTGTTAGAATGTCAATTACAGTTAAAATATCATTTTACATATATAAAAATATATTTTAACAAGTCAAATCCTTTAAAAATATCATTATTCAAGTGAACACTTATTTAAAAATATATGTGGCGTTCAACTCTAAAAAAAGAACAGTGAAAATTTCAACAGTAAACAATGAATTTTACTGTTCACTTCACAGTGAACAATAGTTTTAAAAAATTAATATGTAAAAAAAAATAATATAATGTTAGAATGGAGATGAATAAAATATAAATATAAACATGATACAAATTAACTTAATAATTTATTTTGGAATAAATAAAAGAATTTTAAAAAATTAAAATTATTTTATACAGTCAATCTTGTCACTTTCAAGAATTTGTAACAGTGGACACAAAGTTTTTTAACTGTTGAATTCCCATCAAAAAAAAACTTTTAAATAGCTATTTATTTTAAAATTGACTTGTCGTCGTCTTCTTGTTCATCGTCAGTCGTTAGTTCACATAAAAATCTCCAGGTCAGTCCACTCGTTCTCTCTCTCTCTCTCGCTCGCAGTCATTCCGATTTCCAAATCGCCGGCGATGGGCGACGATCACTTGCAACTCTTCGTCGACGAGACTACTTTCTACAACCGCATTGTTTTATCCAATTTGCTGCCCTCCAAATGGTGGGACCCACTACCCCACGTTTTGCAGACGTGGCTCCGTAACTACACCGCCGGAACTCTTCTCTACTTGGTTTCTGGGCTCTTGTGGTGCCTCTATATCTACTATTTGAAACGCAACGTTTATGTCCCTAAAGGTAACTCTCATCAATGATGTTTTATTTCACGTGCGTTGATGATTTCGGATCGATTTTTGAGATGGGTTTGGTTTTATTTGGCTGTTTTTTCAATCTGGGTTGTTTTGAAATTGCATGTTTGATTCCAGATGAGTTTATTTAAAAATCTTGATTTTTTGGTCAATTGGGTCGATTGATGAAGCATGTTATAATAATTTAATTTTGGGATCTTTGTTGATTCTGCTTATTGGATGAGCATGAATTTGGTTTCTTTGTAAGTCAACGGATACCATGCAGATTGTTTTGATTTGTTGACCTCTTCATTTTCAATCTATGAGTAATATTGTTTTATCTGGTGATTTTTATTTTCCAAATTGGATGATTTATGGTGCTATTGTTATAGTTTTCCGGGTCTAAACCTTTTGGTATGCTAAAAATTTCTGTTCCTAATATATTGAGGCAAAGGGTCGTAAATCAATTTAAAATTTTCATAAAGATTTTCAATATTAGACTCTGGTTTTAGCTCTTGTTGCATGGTTTACATGCATAAGAAAGTTATTAAGAACAACTATTTAAAATGGCAGCATGGTCTCAGAATTCAGTGTAGACAAAATTTGTCCTCATTTAGAACCTACAAAGTATATCTGTGTACATTGATGTGACTTTCAGCAGTAGCGGATCTGTTGGAAGTTTTTGTTTTGTAGAATGGCCGGAATTTATATTTTAAGCCCAAGTAAATCATGCAATAGTGATGAAAGTGATGCATGTGCTTGTTGTTCGATGTAGTTATTTTGATAGATTATCATTTCTACAGGGGTCTAATATCGAATTTTTTTATCCTTTCCTTGGAAATTGTCATTGCAGATGCCATCCCAACTAGAAAAGCCATGCTGTTGCAAATATATGTTGCTATGAAGGCGATGCCATGGTACTGTTCCCTTCCAACAGTTTCTGAATACATGGTTGAAAATGGCTGGACGAAGTGTTATGCTAGAATAAGTGACATTGGTTGGCTTGCCTACCTGGTCTATTTAGTTATTTATCTTGTGCTTGTGGAGTTCGGGATTTACTGGATGCACAGAGAATTGCATGACATAAAGTTTCTTTATAAGCATCTTCATGCAGTCCATCACATCTACAACAAGCAGAATACCCTTTCTCCATTTGCTGGTATGCTTTTAGTCTACTCTCTTTGATTTCTGTAATTTATATGGCTGGAAAGATTGATGTTCTTTAGGCCGTTTGATTAAGAGGCTGATTGCTAACTAGGAAATATGGTCATGTGTTGCCTTTGTTTTCTATTTGTTATGTGCATTCATGTATTAACTCAATAAATCATATTAGGGCCGTGTTAAGGTAAAAATGGGCTTAACCATTGGAATCTCCATGGCCTTCACTTAACAACATCAATTTTCATTGCCGTCATCTTACTGTTCTGCTTATCTTTTCATAGTTCTGTGTCTCCGAAATCGGTCATGCACCTATGCTCAATTTGATCCAAAATTATGAATGAAATACAAGCATCTTCTTCTGAAACTATTGATTGATAGATGGTCATGTTTCATGGAAGGACATATAGATTTGTAACATCTATTTGTTGAAGTAAAACTTTCTTATTCCTTTGTCTTCTATACTAGCTATGAAGCATAACTTTTATTTTTAATCCTTCTGTTCTGATTAAAACCGAGTTCACACCCACCTTTTCCTGCTGTTTGGCTTCAATAAATTTGATTTTGTGTCTGACATTATCATCAAGTTCGAAATAGAATTTACATTACTGCTTCTGCTGAGATGGGCCAGCATACAGATCAGTAAACAGAAATCTTAATTGCAGTAAACAAATCTCTGTGCATTGCTGATTGCTATATGGTCTGAGATGAGAATAACGCAAAAGTTAGTAACAGAAGAAAGATGGTTATGGCTGAATTTTATTTTGTACCGGCAGTTTTGAAATCTGATTCTGATCAATCTTCTTGGCCTATTCCTAATTAACACTTTGGGCTGCCTCTGCTGAACGGTTAATTTGATTTTCTTTATACTCATGGTTATGAATTCACCTAAGCTTGCTAAACTAGAGATTGCATCATCTATTTTCTTAATGATTGGCTAGTAACTGAATTCTCTGCCCCTGATGGCTTTGTGCATCTTTATTCACTCTGATTCTCTGAGATTCTATCTACGTTAGCTTATTGAACTGGTGACTGAAAAGTATTTCTTTATTTTAGGTTTGGCATTTCACCCGCTGGATGGTATACTGCAGGCTGTGCCACATGTTATAGTACTCTTCATAGTGCCAACCCATTTTACCACACATATAGGGCTCTTATTCCTCGAGGCCATATGGACCGCAAACATTCATGATTGTATCCACGGCAAGCTATGGCCTGTGATGGGTGCTGGCTACCACACCATTCACCACACTACATACCGCCATAATTATGGTCATTATACCATATGGATGGATTGGATGCTTGGAACACTTCGTGATCCAGCCGATGATGATTGGGGAAAAACGAAATGATGAACCCATTTTACCACACATATAGGGCTCTTATTCCTTGCTTGGTTTTACTCTCATGTATGTTGTCTTTTTCTTGTAGATGTTGATTTGTTAGTTTTCTCCCATTAATAGAGAAGAAAGAAACTTTCTGGGGTGCTAAGTTTAGGTTTCTCGCAATCTTATAAGATGTATTGTACGATCCGCGGGGAATATTTTGATTGAAACATAATTTCTCCCAATCTCAACTATGATAATAAAGAAATTGTGCTGCAAAAATGTATCTTTCATAATTCTTTCTCTGCGTGTACCAAAAGGAACTCTGCTGCTTTGTACATACCAATTGCCTCCCTTTTCTAAATGACTTGTATAGTGTTTGGCTCACAAATCTTATTGGATGATAAAATTGTAAATGCAATTGTCCAGATAATGCTGCAGTTGTCATGCCCATGGCCAGGCCCCTGCCATATCAGTATCTTTAACAGAGTTACCAAGAATGTCAATCGATGGTTTTATTAGTATCAAGAACATGCCCTGAAGATAATAATAAATAAAAATCAATTTTATGTCATAATTAAAAGAATTGGATTCCATGTCGAGCTGAGTATAAAAAAGATTAATATCGGGATCCAAATTCAATGTATAGATATAGATTCTATTATTTTGGAAACACACATCACAACAAGAAAAATTCTACTATATAATAGTGATATTACAGCATTCATGTAACAATCCAATAATATTTTACCACAAGTGTTAAATAGTAAAAAAAAATAACTGAATAATTAGCTTATTTAACATAATTCGTACATATTATATAACTATTAATTAATAATATCATATCACTAATATAAATTACGGGATATTTTGTCAGTTAAAACATCTGCTCTGTTTGATTTGTAAGAAAATATTTTCTTCTTCTTCTTCTTCACAAGCCTCCTAAATATATTACTTCCAAATATGCATCATTTTCTCTCAAATCCTCTTTGTTAATTTTACTTGTGTAACATTTTGAGGCAAAAAGTGCTGTTAGTTCATCGTAGTTACATCTCACATTTGTTTTACTCGATGCAGGAATCCTCCGGTGATGCAAACTTTGTTGCCAGTGATGCTGTAGAAGACGATATTGTGGATCTACTTGGCGAAGACATACAAGGTTTCGGTGGAAACTGCAAGTTTTCAATGTTACCTTCCAACATCTCCACAACTTTTGTCATCGATGGCCTGTCTGATGGATGGGTTTGTATGCACCACAAGCTCACCATGATCATCTTTTTTGCCATCTCTTTCTCCTCTTCAGTTACAACCCCATTAAGTTGAAAATCATACCCTGGTTCAATATGCTTGTAAATTACACTGGGAAGATTTTCACTGCCACAAGATGCTCTCATATCAGCATTCTTTCTTCCTATTACCATTTCATGAATCATCATTCCATAACTATACACATCAGATTTGTGGGAAACTCCTCCGAAGTTTCTGCAAAATAGTTCTGGTGCAATATATCCCATGGTTCCTCTTGCATCCAACATTGACATGCTACTCTCTTTCTTTTCCCATTGTTTCGCAAGCCCGAAATCAGATATCTTGGGGCAGAAGTCTTCATCTAAGAGAATGTTGTGAGGCTTTATGTCTAAATGGACAATCCTTATGTTACAGCCTCTATGTAAGTACTCTAGTCCTCTGGCAATGCCGACTGCAATTTGATAAACTGTTCTCCATTCCAGCTCCCGTTTTCCATCTGAAGATTCTTGATTGTATATGAACTTTTCTAGAGAGCCCTTAAGCATTAATTCATAGATTAGAGCTCTTTTGTTCCTCTCATAACAAAATCCCAGAAATGTAACAATATTAACATGCGATGTTCTGCTAATGCTGGCCACCTCATTGATGAATTCCTCTCCATTACCCTTTACATTCTTCAAGACCTTCACTGCAACAAGACGGCCATCCGGTAATTCTCCTTTATAAACATCACCATAACCTCCTTGACCAAGTTTATGGCTGAATGATTTTGTCATCCTCTGAATATCAGAATAGTGATACCTTTTTGGTGCTAGAGATCCGTAATTCCTAATAAAAGCCGCCTCCGCATTGTGATCATGCTCTGTTTTCTTCTTCCAATATCGTCCTACGGCAATAATGAGAATAATAGAAAGGATCGCTACTAGCCCCCCTACACTAGCTGCAATTCCTGTTATTGAAATTTAGGATCAATCCAGTGTGTTTTAGAATGAATGATAAACAAGTTAGATGATGTGGCATATTACCTATGTAAATTTTCCTTCTCTTGTGGGAAGATGATCCTGCAGGATAACCAAAATGTCAAAACTGTTTTGTTTTGTGAAGGAACTTTTTTATTTTAGACATTTAAGATTAAGTTAATTTGATCACCAAATCGGTGACTGATCATGATGAATTGAACTTTTATGTAAATACTACCGTAGAAACTGATATATATATATATATATATATATATATATATATATATATATATATATATATATATATATATATTGGATTCGTTGGACGCTAAACCACCTATTTAGGGTTTAAGCGGAGCAGATAAAATCCACTACTGTCTCAGATTTTTATAAGAACCGTATTTCCTAGATTCGAACTCAGGACCTCAAGATGGGATGACCATCAAGCTACGCCCATTGGGACGTAGAAACTGATATTGTGAATATGCAATGCCCTCAAGATTCTGGTTCATACTTAATGAATTTGGTGCCCTTTTCTGGGTTTGCTTTGGTTAGCTTCTATATTTAAAACAGATTTAGTATAATATTAAAAAGAATCGTACCTTTTGCATTTTGTGCTGCTGGTGAAGTTGAACATCCTGGTATGTTCCCAAGTTGCCCTTCTGGGCACAGGCAAACTCCTCCACTCGAAAGGACATCAAAACTGCAGCTGCTGCAGTTTTGACACGAATTCAACTTCCATTTCAGCTCAAATCCTGTTCGCAAAGCTTCTTTCAAACCCGCCAGACTACTTTTAGCTGCTGAGAGTAAAGTTTCCGAAACCGGAACATTAACAGTAAAATTACAATCCGGAGATCCTGTTTTCATGAAACCATTCGTGTAATTAACGTCATCAATATAGCAAATTGAGGTTCCGGATCCTGTCGGGCAACCGGAAATCAAAGTAAGAATCTCATAGCCAGCAGCGTAATCAAAAAGTGTTGAATCGATAGTGAAGTTAAGCTGCGGACAGAACCCATCAAAGTAAACTTGTTTTGCAATCCTGAGAAGTTGCTGTTTCTGATCAATATTTAAAACACGATATTTTACAGCACCAAGCATAAGGGTAGCTGTATCATTCTCACAGTTGAGATTTAAGCTAGGATGGCCGCAAGTGTACTCTCTGTCGCCTCCGGAAAATGGGTAGGTGGCTGTCATCTTCCCACATCGAAACGGAAGACGGCAACTTCTGCGGAGATCAGCATCCGAATTTGTAGAACTTGGATGAATCTTGATGACGAGTAGTAAACAGAGAAACCATAGAAGCTGGAAACTCATTTCTTCCGAAATTAAGTAAAGAAATTACAGATCAGTTTTTGTAGGCGGCTGTGTATAGGTACACGTATCAGGTTGAAAATTCAAAGAAAGCAGCATTAAAAAAATAAAAAGAAATATTGAAGTGGACGACTTCAAGTTCAAGTCTTTGTTTCAAGCTTCCAGTTTGTTCCAAATTCTGAGTGATTATCATTGCAAGGAATTAGTCTTACATTGTGGAGAGTAAAGGAGCATTGACTCATTGTTTGACCAAAAAAAAAAAAAATTGATATTTTTAAGTAAGTGGGAGATAAAATTCAATCCTAAAATATCAATACTCAACATTAAAATTAGTTTTTAGTATAATATTAATATTTTACGATTAATTTTTATCATCTTTTTTGTCTTCATGTTCAAAGGACGGAGCTTGATAATGCAGGGTTTAAGATCCGATTTCTAAGTCTTAGATTCGAATTCAGGAGGTGTGTTTATTGTAAGAGTCTGAGACAATCAAAAGTTTTACTTATACCGTTTAAATTCAAATCGGATGATTTAACGATTGGATTCTAATATTTCTAAAAAAAAAAATCATTTTTGTCTTCTCTTTATATTTATATCACAAATCAATATAAAAATATCATTAATAAAAAACATTAAAATAAAAAACATTAAAATAACATCCCCATATTCCTATTTGACTTTATCATTTTTCATGCATGGTAATTGGATTAAGAGGGGTGGTAGTTTCTGTCAACCCTAAAAAAGGGACTGACTTAGTCTCCCATTAGCAGATTGACACGTGTTGTTAATTTATTTTTTTAATATTAGTCTATGTTATTTAATTTATATCTCATATTCCCATTTGACTTCAAAATTACCTAATCTTTACAACAGGGTTAAGTCTATGCAGCAGGTTGGTGAATTGAAATTTATGTGTAGCTGTGTTTTGCAAATGTGATATTGAGATCACTCTTTTAGAAGAAATTTACATAAATGACCATGTAAGTTTTTTTTTTTTTTTTTTTTTTTTTTTTAATTATAAAAATGATCATATTTTAAATATTTTTCTTAATGATCCAAAATTATTATTGGGATTGAAACATGGAGTTTTGAGTTCAAATCCTGAATAGAATTGATCGGAGATTCAGAGAAAATAGTTGAATCCAACATAAAAATAAAAAAATATGGGTTATTATCATGTGTGTTTTTTCGGATGGATTTTGTATAAAGAGTTGTTTTTATGATTTATTATAATGGAAAATTACCACTTGTTAATAGATCGAAGAATAGTTAAAATAGGTAAAAATAATTGATTTCTAACCATTTAGACGACCATCTGATTATAGAATCAGTAAATTCTATTAAGTGTCTATTTGATATGGCTTTTAATAGAGGTTAAATAGTT
>SKCR01053125.1:0-30544 GCA_019454045.1 Zanthoxylum bungeanum | reverse complement strand
TCTTCGACGGACAAAGGGCTTGACTTTGGCCAACAACCCAATGCCAATCTCGGATCTTGAGTAAGAATCACTCAATGGAAGGAAAAACACTTGATATTAAGTGAGGGTTTTTCGCGTGCAAATTGGCTACCAATTTATTATCTTTGTTAAGGTCTCATCATCATACACCCTTAAACATGCATTCTAAACACATAATAAAGCGCATATGAAAATAAATAATAATGATATGCGGATGGATACTTTACATTGATCCTAGATCAAATCTCTCATTTTCTCTCTCCAAAGCTAGCACATGTATTTACTTCTACCTGTTACACTACACTTCTAAAGAAACCTCATTTACATTGAGGGGAATAGGTGAGAAGAGAATACAAAGAGTATAGAGGTGATAAGGCTGGACACGCAGGTCCAATTTAATAAATCAAATTTATTACACAATTTCCAAAATTGCCCCACCCGACTAATATCCATCCGATATACATTATTCATGCATCACAACCATGTATTCATACAAGCATGTTATCAATCAATCTAATCCAATTAATTAATCTGATAATTAGTGATCATCCAATGTTCAAACAACGATTTGATTTTTGCTCGAGTCAAACTCGTTTTGCGAATAAGTACTCAAAGTACGAACTCTCGAATTAAATTAAACTACATAATTAAATCCAATTTAATACGCATTTAATTCTAATTCACTATTTAATTCCAAATTAAATATTACACTTTAATTAATGAACCTTTACGATTTAAATTCCAAATTTAATCGTTATGGGTCTCAAAGCCCAATTAACATCTAATGTTTATTTAATTAAAGTCCAATGGGCTTTTAATTAATTTATTAAGGCGTGGACTTTTGGTCAACTGATAACCAAAATCCAATCCGGGAGTTACCCCATAAGCCATTAAATTAATTTTGGCCCATTAGGCCCAATTAAATAATTAAGGTCCATTAAGTCATAATTGGACTTTATGGATGCGGTTTTGGGCCCAATTGGATCCAACCAAATTGGCCTAAACCTAACTTGGTACAACCAAGCCCAAAAGCCCAATTACAACCTTAAGGCCCAATTTCCAAAATAAGCCCAATTAATTAACTTATAAAATTCCAAATTCCATAATTAATTAACCTAAGTGTAATACACAATTAATTATCCAATTAACATTTCTAAAACATCAATTAGCCTAATTAATCATGCACTTTAACATTAAATAGTGTCCAACACAATTTATTAAAATCAAACCCAATTTACATGCTTTTGTTCTCGGTAATTAGGGGTTTTTCCAATCCGATTCGGTTTCAATCCAATTGAATCCACAATCATCATTTCCCAAATCAATTAAACTCATCTAATGAATCAAAATACAAAAAAACACAATGAATTTCATATCCAATTGAATTCGGCCAAGCCTACTTTAATTTGGGAAAATTGTTCCAAATCAAAATTCAATCCAATCAAATTTCAATTCAACATTACCCACTTGTTTCAAGTCATCCAATGATCAAACAAACAAAAATTCACCAAGATATTAGGGTCTCAATTTTCGGCCAACATAAGCAATTTGGGGAAAATTGTTCCAAACTCATTTTCAACAAATTGATCAAATCAATCCTCAATTAAACATACTTTAAGCATTCTAAATCATCCAATTTCATCAAACATGCTCAAAATCAAGTTTACCCAAATTTGTCATGCCCAAAATTTGGGGAAAAATGGATCCAACCAAATTTCATGAAATTGATCATGCACAACATCAATTCAACCTCATTCAAGCATACTATACTAAACAATTTAATCAATTGATGCTCAAATTGAGTTTACCCAATTTTGTCAACTTTGGCCTACACAAAAAGTTGGGGAAATTTGTTCCAAACACAATTTCTTCAAATTGATCTAATCAATCATTAATTCCATCTCATTTAAGCATACTATAACAAACAATTTCATCAAACATGCCCAAATTCGTTTTACCCAATTTTAACCCTAACTTTTTCATGCTTGTTCAAGGCTCAAGATACCATTGTTGAGTTCCTAATTAGGTCCCAAGAATCATCCAAAACAAGCATAAAATCGCATGAACACATCAATGAATAATGGCGGAAACAAATACTCACAATGATTGGTTTGAGATGCAAAGAACACAAGTCTTTTTCCATTTCTCCTAGGCTCGGCAATGGCTTCCAAGTACAGTGAGCTGTGCGGTTTTGATGGTTGAAGCACCTCCAAGATTCGGCCATGGTCATCACCATTGAAGCTCCAAGCTTCAAGCTTTTCCATGCTCACAAATTCGTTTCCCTATCACCATAATATAACCCATGGGTGTGCTAGCACTCTCATTTCTTCCTTAAATTCGGTCAAACCAAAGATTTTGTGAAGAAAATGCTCAAAACCGTGAGCAAGAGAGAGATGAGAGAAGGTTTCATTTTCAAAACGTAAAACCCTAATGCTTGGAGAGAGAGAACCGAATTATATATTTGGGAGAGAGAGAAAAGTTAAATATATATCATTTATTTATTTTCTAAAAGCAAATAAAATAAATATATACCAAACTTTTCAAAAAGCAAAAAGTCAAAAGTAAAACATCAATCAATGTTTTCACTTTTACCCATCACTTTTACCTATCACATCAAGTCACTTTATTAAAGTGACAACACGTCATGTCACATCACTCAAAGTGATAAGTGATTTGACAATTGATGCGACTAGCGATTTGACGCTTGATGTGACTTGCGTGCCGCGCTCGAATTCGAAATACGAATGCGCTCACAATCACTCTCGGGCTCGGGTTCGCTAATTCCAAATTAACGAATTTTTCCGTCGCATCGTAATTAAATGATTACGCCTAGCGAATTCACTATTCACGTCGCTAACGAATATATAAAATCCAATTTCAATTCCGCGTCGAAATCTAATTCCTTATAATATATCGAATATATTATTTTATCGATTAATTCCAAATTAATCGTTCTCTCTCTTTAATTAATATTTTATTCCAGATAAAATATCTCCGCAATTAATCTCAGATTAATTTTCTCTCTCTAGAAATTAATCTTCTCTCTCTACTAATTAATCCCAGATTAATCATAGTGCGAGTCATACATCATCGGTGAATCTTTGGGAAGCGACCCATTAGATCTCCGGATATGTTGGCAGCAAATACGGTCGTCGGACTATCCGAACACGTAAGTACCTCGTACTATGTTTGTACCGATTTGCAAGACAAGGTTGGCTTCTAGCAAAGCGCCATGCCTACCCAATTCTCTAGAAATATTCTTACAGGAATATATAGATCTGTATCAAGCGTAGTATACCGTAGTATTGTGTATATCGGTCCAGTATCGGATAGTCACGTGCTAGGGCTGGGGCTGGATAAGTGTCTGCCCCGTCCGAAGCACATGTCGGATGTCTGGTAACTAGTCTCTATAATCAGATATTCATGACCTGGTCATAATATCATGATTGGATGCGCATCACTCAAGAGCACTAGTACCGTATCCTGCGTGACATCATCTCCACTATGACTGAAGTGATACTTCCGTCTTGACATCACACCCAATACACTACGACTCTCTGATAAACCCAGAAGTGGTGTACGTAAAACCGGTTAAAGCCCTGTACCACCAAGACCAAAGTCTACCGATTATCGTAAGTATTAGCGGTGCAAGTCTCAGGTTAAAACCAAATACACCTACCCTCACAACGCGCACAAGTGCAATACTAGCCTATTCCGTATTATCGATGTCATGTCTCGATAATACTACGACTAGGGATATTTAATGATTTATCCTACGTGGACTGATACTGTCTCATATCATTCTCCGTCCAGGAACAAATCATAGGGACCTCTCATCATTTATATATCTAAGGTGATCTAATCACAAATGATAAGAGTGCAATCTCCTTTGTCACATAGTTAATTTGTACAACAACACCATGATCTGTACAAATAATGACGCTATGGGTCATATTATCCAACACATGCCCCTCATGTCATTTGACTACTTAATTTTCCTCTTTTTTTGGGTAACCCCGATGGGTCCCTTTGTAAAAATACCCAACTTAATGAATGAATGAAATTTTGTATTTGCATCTCTTTTCTTTTCTTTCTAAAGCACACACTAAACAAAGACCCGATCTGGGGCAACTTCCATTAACACTTACTCATTTTCACCAAAGTTGATTCAATTATTCCCCTAAGAGATCACACCACTAGCAAGCTCTGTTGCCTGAGCTAACTATAGCACAACCATTGGGATGCTTTACTTAGTAGATTCTGAGTTCTTCAAACAGGTGGCAATTTTTGCCTGACCTTATTCCACACTTATGCCATCAAAAAAAAAGAAGCTTTGGTGAGCATACCAGGCGTGATCCGGTATAATAACTTGGCTAAAAGGGAGTATTCCCTCCTCGTGCCTTTCGAATATGGCCATGGGGAAGATTCTGAACCCACGCAATTGAACTATAATAAAATCTCGATGAGACATGCCTGACCCGAGCCAACAAGATAACTTGACTACAAGGTAATGTACCCTCCTTGTGCCATTCATATGTGGCCATGAGGGAGAAACTATGACTCCATGCAATCAACCACGATAAGGCCTAGGTAGGACATGCCCGAACCCGAGTCGATACAATAACTTGGCCACATGGGAATGTCCATTCCTTGTGCCATTCAAAACTTAGCTATGAGGGATAAACTCCAACACCATGCCAACAAATACATAAAGGCATCGGTAGGACATAACCCGATCCCGATCCGATATAATATTTTGGCCATAAGGGAATGTTCTTTCCTTGTGCCTTTCATGCGTGGCCATGGGGAGAAACTCCAACACCATGCCAATAAATGCAAGAATGGCTCGGTGAGTTGTAACCCGACCCTGAGCCGATAAGATAGTTTGGCCACAAGGGAATGTTCTCTCTTTGTGCCATCATGTATGGCCTCGGCGGAACAAATACAGCCCCGAGCCATCATTACAACTTGGCCACAAGGGAATGTTCCCTCATTGTGCCATCAAATATGGCCTCGGCGGAATGAATGCAGCCTTGAGCAATTATATAACTTACAATGACTTAGCTAGGAGGGAATATTTTCAACCTCCGGTGATCTCTATGGAGATTGGTAATTACGTCCCACACCAAGTCATCCATAAGAAAACAAGATAAAAACAAGACACGTACAACAGAGGTGACGTATCACATATCCCGGATCGACACGAAAAGAAACAATGAGGGCAACTAAGAAAACATCTTGTCCCATGCTACCCTAAATAATAATTTTGAACCTTACATTCCTGTTGGACAATTATGACCCATAGCATCACTATTTGTACAGAACATGGTGTTGTTGCACAAATTAACTATGTGACAAAGGAAATTGCTCTTTTATCATTTGTAATTGGATTACCGTGATATATAAATGATAAAAGTCCATATGATTAGTTCCGGATTAATAAGATATGAGACAGTATTAATCCACTAAGGTTTAACCATTAAAATATCCCTAGTCGTAGTATTATCGAGATTGGACATCGATAATGCGGAATAGACTAGTATTGCACTTGTGCGCGTTGTGGGAGCATAACGGCATAGTTCTCATATATTTAAGTATTGGATACTTATGCAAGTGTGATAGGAGGTTGTGTTTACCGATGGTACGGAAACAGCTTCGCTTTGGATAGACCCCTCGGAATTCCATTGGTAGTATAACTATGTGTCTATGGAAGACCGAATTAGGATAGGTGTATTTAGTCTTAACCTGAGACTTGCATCCCTAATACTTGCGACAATCAGTATACTTTGGTTTTGGTCGTCCATGGCTTTAACAGGTTCTGTGTACGCCTCTTCTGGGTATATTGAGAATCGTAGTGTATTGGGTGCGATGTCAAGATGAAAGTATCACTCCAGTCATATGGAGATGATGATCACGTAGGATACGGAACTAGTACTCTTATGTACTGTAGTCATCGGGATAATATGACTAGGTCATGTTTATCCGATTATAGAGACTAGTTACTAGAGATCCGATATATGCTTCGTACGAGGCAAACACAATTCCAGCCCCATGCCTTGCATGTGACATCCGATACTGGATCACAATACGCAATACTACGTATACTACGCCTGACACAAATTACCTATTCCTTAAAAGAATATTTCTGGAGAATTGGTTAGGCACGGTGCTTTGCTAGAAGCCAACCATGTCTTGTAAATCGGTAAGAACGTGGTATTAGGTACGCACATATTCGGATACTCTGATGACCGAATTTACTGCCAACATATCCAGGGATCTAATGGGTCGCTTCCCGAAGATTCACCGATGTCGTATGACTCGAACATTTTTAATCTGTGATTAATTATATGAGAGAGAAAATTAATCTAGGATTAATTGCGGAGAGATTTTATCTGGGATAAAATTCTATTTAAAGAGTGACCAAGAAAAAGCAAAACCCCCTATCTCTTCTCTCTCTAAAACTAAAACAAATAAACCCTACTTAGGCTCCTTCTCTCTCGGCAGTGACCAAGAAAAACACAAGAATAAACCCTAATCTTCATCTTCCTCACAGAACCTCACAAGCCTTCACGTTACTATTCTTCACGTCCACTGCCTTCATAAGCCACAAACACTCACCTTCACAAATTGCACACATGTAACCACAAATATTCACCTTCACAAATTGCTCACATGTAACCACAAACAACTCATGGCATCATCCACTCAAACTAAAAAATAATAAAACAAATAGCAATCAAACGCCACAACCCCTTTCTCCACGAAGTAACACGTCCCCAAGCCTTCAACACAACTCCTCAGCTTCACATAACAAGCCCCTCTGACCAACATACATAACACCCATAAAGCAGCCCCTTCATCACGCCCCAACTACCTTCAAACAGCAACCAACACAGCCACGCATAAAGTTCAGAAACCTGCCCAGAACAGCCCCTGAAAACTACCGTAAAACACCCCCGAACTGCACCTAAAAACTGCCCAAAACAGTCCCCGAATTAACCCAAGACAGTGACCAGAAAATACCCTTAAAACCGTAGTGAGAACAGTGAACAAACAGAGGAAACGACGACTCAAAACAGCGAGGCAACGAACAAGAGCAGTGGACCAGTGAACCGGAGGAGTTGCAGAGCATCAATCCTTCCGACGACCGTATAACACACTTTCGAGAGAGGACCTAAGAGGTTAGACCTGAGGGCACTTTTCTTATTTATTTTCATTCATATTTTAATTGTTTTATTTATTTTCTTCGCATGAGAGTCGCTTGTGGATGCATGTTGTGGCCTTTGAATGGATGGGAAAATGTGTCGTCTCTCATGGTATATAGGATGGAAACCCAGACGTAAATTCCGTAGCCGAATCCGAATGGACGGTAGTGCGGTTTGTACTTGGGATACAACTCCATGTACCACTTGAGCAAACGGCACATGTTTCACTTTTCATTGGTATCTTGTTCGTTTATTATTCGTATTTTATTATTCCGCCATTTAATTTCCGTACTATTATTTGTTTGTCTATTGATGATATAATGCACATGGGCTTAGTATATTGGTATAAAGGTTCTTTATTTGAGGGAAGAAAAGTCCAAAAGGCTACCTTTACGACAATACTTTACCGCGTCGGACAAAGTGTGTTGGATTGAACGTGAGATATGTTCAATCGAGTATACGAAGTCCTACATTGTTGTCTTTATTTTATATGCATTGTAATGTAATGCGCATGGGCTAACTAGTGTGGATTAAAGGTCCTCTATTCGAGGGAAAATGCCTAAAGGGCTACCTTTACCACGATGTTTTGGCGCGCCTTTTATCATGTCATTCACCATTTGCATATCATTGTTCTATTTACGCATGTATTGCCTTCTAGTGCGCATGGGCTAACTATGGTGGATTAAAGGTCCTCTATTCGAGGGAAAATGCCTAAAGGGCTAGCTTAACCACGATGTTTTGTCGTGCCAGATGAAGTATGTTTGATTGAATGTGAGATATATTCAATCGGACATACGGAGTTCCACATCATTATTTTATTCATTTGTATCCATTGCATTCTACTGCGCATGGGCTAACTAGGGTGGATTAAAGGTCCTCTATTCGAGGGAAAATGCCTAGAGGCTACCTTTACCACGATGGTTTGCCGCGCCGGACGACCTATACTCAATTGAATAGAAATGAGTTAAATCGGGCACACGGGGTCCTACATTATGCATCTGTGTATGTGTTTGCGTCGTCTATCATGCATCAGGTCATATCCCATTCGAACGTGTTTTCAAACGCTGTACGAACGTGAACCTTCTATTTACCGTTCGAACGTGTATACGAACGCTACTCGAACGCGCATGCATTTTGTTTCATCAGGTCTTGTCCCATTCGAATGCATTCTAAAACGTTATACGAACGCGAACCTTCTGTTTACCGTTCGAATGCGTTTACGAACTCTACTCGAACACGCATGCATTTTGTTTCATCAGGTCTTGTCCCGTTCAAACGCATTCTCAAACGTTATACGAACGCGAACCTTCTGTTTATCGTTCGAATGCGTTTACGAACGCTACACGAACGCACATACACTGAACTGATTCCTTTTCATCACATTTCATGCATAATTGCTTCTTGGGTGATTCCTCTTGTATCATATAATTAATCATACTGTTCCGTTATTGATACTTTTTCTATTATCATCTATTTGTATTCCCGTATTTATCTAATTGATGTGTCCGTGAGATGGTGTTCAAGCATGATTAGGTTGTTAGTATGTTACTTGGTTTTTAAGCATGATTTAACTGTTAGTACACTATTCCTCTATGCATGATTTGGTTATCTTCTTTCGCAGTAGGCATTCAATTTACATTCATGATTAGGTTGTTATTTATTTTTTGTGTTTGATGATTTAACATGTTCATGAGATTATTGCTTGGCCAAGAGTTGTAAGAAGAAACAAGGAAATTTTGTTGCAAAATTTTCTTTTGCTAGCACATAAAGAGATCATTCAAATGTGATAGGGAAACATTTCCCATGAGTTTGGAATTCAAGATTCAAAGCTTGGAAGCATGGAAGCTCAACATACAACAAAACAAGGGCTTGGCCGAAAATCAATTGAGCAAATTTTTGTTGTCTACACATCCACTTAGCCGATCAAAGTGAGTATTTCTGCCATCTTACTTTGCGTATTCACACATTTCATTTGCTTAATTTGATCCTGGTTTGACCTAGAAAACCCAACAATGGTATCAGAGCCATAATTAAGCATGAAATTGGATTTAGGGTTCTTAACTTTAATTTTGGTATTTTTGATTTGAGCATGTTTTATTCAAATTGTTTGTTTGATCATGCTTATAATATGTTAACTTTCAGTTGTGAATGATCAATTTGATGAAAAATTAATCGGATTAATTTTCCCCAAATTTGGAGGCTTGGCCGAAAGTTTGAACCATTTAAAGTCATGGTGATTTTTGAATTTTAGACAATTGCATGGGATATATTAGTTTGTGATTTAATTGGATTGAAATCAAAATTGATATAAAAAGTCCCTAATTGTCGTGAGCTTATGGAAGCATGAATGGATTGATTTTGCTTCAATTATGTAGGACATGAATTGATAATATAAAGCATGATTAATTAGTGTAATTGGTGTTTTGGAAATATTGATTTAACTAATTAATTATGGCTAATACACTTTAATTAATTAAATTATGATATTGGGAATATTGGAATTTAATTAATTAGGCTTAATTTGGAATTGGGCTATTAATGTTGTATTTGGGCTTAATGGACTTGGTTGGGCCAAGTTTGGTTTAGGATAATTGGTTGGATCCAATTGGGCCTAAAACCATTTCCATAAAGTCCAAATATGATAATTGGGCCTTAAAATAATTTAATTGGGCCTAATGGGCCTAAATTGATTTTTGGCAAAGGGTGATTCCTTATTGGGCTTTGGTTGCCAAAGTCCATGCCTTATAAATTAATTGAAAGCCCATTGGTCTTTAATTAAATTGACATTGGATGTTAATTGGGCTTTGAGACCCGTTGTGATTAGATTTAGAATCTAAGTCGCAAAGGCTCATTAATAAAGTGTAATTATTTAATTTGGAATTAAATAAAGAATTAGTATTGAATACGAATGAAATTGGATTTAATATTGTAGTTTAATATAATTCAAGAATTCGTACTTTGAGTACTTATTCTTAAACGAGTTGGACTCGCGCAAATCAAATCGTTGTTTGAACATTGGATGGTCATTAATTAAAGATTAATTAATTGGATTAGATTGATTGATAACATGCTTTGTGTGAATACATGGATGTGATGTATGAATAATGTATATCGGATGGATATTAGATGGGTGAGGGCAATTTTGGAAATTGTTGTAATAAATTTAGAATTTATTAAATTGGACCTGCGTGTCCAGCCTATTACCTCTTGACTCTTTGTATTTCTCTTCTCACCTATTCCCCTCAATGTAAATGGGGTTTCTTTAGAAGTGTTATGTAATTGGGTAGAAGTAAGAATAGTGCTAGCGGGAGAGAGGAAAGGAAGAGATTTGATCTAGGAACAATTTGGGAGATATCCATCCGCATATCATTATTAATTTATTTACCGCGCCTTATTATGCTTTTAGAATGCATGCTTAAGGGTGTATGATGAGACCTAATCAAAGATAATAAATTGGTTGCCAATTTACGCGAAAAACCCTAAATAAATATTAAGCGTTTTCCTTCCATTGAGTGATTCATTCTCAAGATCCAAGATTGGCACTGGTTTGTTGGCCAAAGTCAAGACCTTTGTCCATCGCGGATGTGTTTGAATCATGAAGGCTTTGTTCCATATCGCATATCTTGTCCAAGTTGTGATTTGTTGGCCTAAGTCAAGATCACTTCTTGTCCATCGACATCGATTACGAAGCTTTCCAAAGTCAATGGGTCCCGCTTAACTAGAATCATTAAGCTTGTTGTGCCAAAGGCAAGGCTTAGTTGATTCAGAGGAAAAAGGTTAGGCAATCTATCAGATATATTGGCATATATTAGATATATGTTTCAGATTTGGATGTCCACCTACCGGATCTAGGAATTGGATGAGATCCATTTTATCTTAGAGATCTACCTAGTTAAATATCATACAGCTTGTTGGCCAAAGTCAAGGTTGTGTGTTATTTAACGGGATCCTAGCCCACTAGGGAACTAGGTTTCCCGAGTACTCAACAAAAGGTTAGAGGCTTGCCGAAAAATAGTGGGAGGCAAGTATTAAATTTTCAATTTCGTTTAGATACTTGGCAATACATGCTCATTTCATTTTTCGTCATTAATTTATAAATATATTAGTTGGACTAATATTTAAATGTTGTTTTAAATTAAATAGTTAGACTGTATTCAAACTACTTCAATTATAATTGGTTATATAATTGGATTATAGTAATCAGTATATTTGAATTTAACCAATCAAATTATAGTTGATTATATAGTTAGACTATATGAATCATTATATCTATTGTACTCGAAATCGTTGATTAGATAGTTGGACTATAGGAATCAAGATAACTGAAAGATTAGCGTTTAGAACATAATCCTGAGGAAAATGTCTTTAAGCGGCTTTAATTTTCAAATTGGGAATAATACCTCAAGATAGTCCTGGGAACTAAGGAGTTACTTTATTTGATAGAGAAACATCTCGGGCCTAAGCCCGGAGTTGAGCAAATAGTATAACATGATCTTTGGAAGATTCTTGTAATGATAACTTTAGTGCTCAATCCATTATGCTTACCGCAATGACTCTTTAATTCCGTCGTCAGAATTAAGGATTAGATCCTTATACCATGATGTTGAAATTAAAGGATCTTCATAGATCTATTCTTAGATCTTAGAAGTACGAATTGCAAAAGAAGCTTTTTCGCTCGTGTATGTCAGAGGGTACATCTGTCGAGCACAAGGTGTCGCAGATGATTACTGACATCGATCAGCTAGGTTAGTTGGGCAATACCTACGTGGCCGAGACTACCAAAGATTTGATCTTATAGTCTCTACCCGAAAGCTGGGGCAGGTTCATTATGAATCAAGAGTAAAATCTTGGAGAGTTGATGACTATGCTCAAGGAGGCAGAGCCAGAGCTTATAAAAAAGGGGGGGCAAAGGAAAAATCATCATTGTCTTCTAGGAAGACAAAGGACATATCCCAAAATATCTACCTAAACTGTGGCAAACGGGGTCACTGGAAGCGTGACTGTCGTATGGACAAGGTAGACATGAAGGAAGTGAAGGCGGGGCAAGGATCCGGCTTCAAGTATGTTTGTCATAACCATGTTCACTATTAGTTTCAAAATTGGATTTTTGATATTAAACGTGGTAAATAAATATGTACTGATGTGCAGAATCTGCTGATAAGTAGGTGACTGACTTCAGTTGAGATCTACCTATGAGTCGAAAATAGGACGAGAGTCACTGTTTTAACCGTAGAATCTTAAGTTTAGGAACTACCATTCGGGTATGTACTTAAATTAGGAAACTGTTATAATATACCTAGTTTGACTAGAAACATTATCTCTTTATCTAAGTTTAACCCGTTGCGGGTATACCTTTATATTCTAGAACACTAAGTGTTTTATTTTATAAAGATGATATTGAGATAAGTGTAGGCATTGCATTTTTGCATGTGAAACCTGATGATGAGTCTCAGTTGGAGGCACTACCTTTTTAAGTTAAGGATACTGCGAGAAACGGACGTCGGAAGGGGAAATTCGGAATAAGTATGTCATCAAGTTCATTTCACAAGTTCACTGTTTTCATTCGTGCTGCGTTCGTTACCACGTTCGAACGTCAAACAGATTTCGGGCGTTCGTGCATCGTTCTAAGAGGTATTTCTGGTTTTGCTGCTAGGCCCACACGCCCAAGGCCCTTAAATTACACCCAAATTAAATCAAATAGTAATTAAATTAAACATTGAATTAAATAAAATAATTAAACCATTTACCAATAAATAAAACTATAATATAATCATACCTAATTTAGATAAATCAAATATATTAACTTCATAACTAAACAAAATCATATACTAAATTAAAAAGATGTCATGCCTATTGAATCACTCATAACCAATTTAAAGATATTGACTTCCTAATCTAAACCAAATTTTTCCCCCCAATCAATCAAATCATTTCCTTGTTTGACACCAAATCCAATCTTTTCCTTGTGAGACAAGGGAAACCCTAGCCCTTCTCTATATAAACAACCCATAACCAAGACATGCATCACACGGAAATCACAACAACAAAAAAGCCCTAGACATTACAACACGCAAATCACAAGAAAGAAGCAACAAAATTTCTCTTCATCTCCTCCACTAAATAGCCGAAAATATCATAGCCCCTAAGCCCCCACACATCACTGAAAATCTCCTCCAAACAGCAGCCCAAAAACACCAAAAACAGTCCATAAAACACTTAAAACAGTAACATAAAAAAATTGCACTTATAATCCCTAAAAATAATCACAAAAACAGCACTGAAAACCTTTAGAAAACACCCAAAACAGTCCGTGGAAACGTCAAAATAGTAGTTTTGAAGACCTAAAACAGTAAGCAAAAAATACAGAGGAAACAACAGCGAAACAGAGGCCAAACAGCAAGCAAAATAGCAAAATAGTGAGCTAAGACGCTAAACCAGTGAACCGGAGAAGTTGACGAGCTTTACCCTTCCGATCTCCGTGAAACGCAAGTCCGAAAGTCGGCAAAAAGGTTAGACCTGAGGGTATTTTCCAAATTCGTTTTCTGTTTTATTTTTATTATTTATTGAATATTGTTCGCATGATTGTTATGTTGAAATGCATGTTATGGCCATTGAGTAGATAAATATGCATGTATTACGAAATATTGTATGTTGTGGCCTTGGAATAAAATGAAAGATGTGTCAACTCTCGCGGTATATCGGAAGGAAACCCGGACATAAATTTCATAGCCAATTCCGAATGGACGGTAGTATGATCTATACTCGGGATACAACTCCACGTACCGCTTGAGTAAACGGCACCTTCTTTTGTTTTATATTACTTTGATTTATTTATTTTTCATCATTTGAATTCCGCATGTTACTTTTTGTTTGCATGACGCGATCGAGTGCATGGGCTTAGTAAGTCAGATTAAAGGTCCCCTATTTGGAGGGGTTAAAATCCTTTACCACGATGCTTTGCCGCGCCGGATGATGTGTGTTCGATTAGATGTAAGATATGTCCAATCGGGCATACTAAGTTTGATATTATTGTCTTTAACTTTGTATGGATGACGCGATCGAGTGCATGGGCTTAGTAAGTCGGATTAAAGGTCCCATATTTGGAGGGGTTAAAATCCTTTACGACGATGCTTTGCCGCGCCGGTTGATGTGTGTTCGGTTGGATGTAAGATATGTCTAATCGGGCATACTAAGTTTGATATTATTGTCTTTATTCCTTGTATGCATGATGTGATCGAGCGCATGGGCTTAGTAAGTCGGATTAAAGGTCCCCTATTTGAAGGGTTTAAAATCCTTTACCACGATGCTTTGCCACGCCGGTTGGTGTATATTCATGGGATGTGAGATGAGTTCAATCGGATACGTGAGGTCCCACATTATGGATTTGTTTGTCTATGAATGTGTTAAATGTATCAGGTCTGGTTCCGTTCGAACGTGTTCTCGAACGCCACACGAACGTGAACCTTCTGTTTACCGTTCGAACGCGTTCTCAAACACTATGCGAACACACACGCATTTTCTTAGTTCCATCATGCATCAGGTCTGGTTCCGTTCGAACGCGTTCTCGAACGCTATACGAACGCAAACCTTCTGTTTACCGTTCGAACGTGTTATCAAATGCTACGCGAACGCGCACGCATCTTCTTAGTGTTTCATGCATCAGGGCTGGCTCCGTTCGAATGCGTTCTCGAACGCAATACGAACGCGAACCTTCTATTTACCGTTCGAATGTGTTCTCGAACGCTACGCGAACGCGCACCCACTGAACTAAGTTATTTTCATCATATTTCGTACATAATTGTCCCTAGTAGCTATTCCTTCGTATGATGAACCTGATTGTTTCTATGCATTATGCAAGATTGTGTAGGTGTCGTTCATCTGTATTCCCCACATGTATGAGTGTAATGCGTTTATTAACTTGTATGCTTGCCGTATGTTAATCTTTATGTATGCAAATTGAGACATAGATTACATGCAAATAGGCTGTATGCAAATTCAGATATGTGTTACATGTAAATTTAGATGAACTTGTTGATGTATGCATGTGAACTTAGAAGCATGATACTCTTGGAAATAAGTGTTACTTAAGTTTGATTAAATTATTACACAAATCATTTCATTACAAGTGACATAAGTAAGGGACCATTCCGAACCCAATGGTTTGAGGTCTTCCCTTGCGAGGGGTGAGTGCGGCCTTAAATCTCATTTTCCCGGTCCACATCGGGTGGCGACTCCATTATTCTCCGGTTTAGTCCCTGTGGCTACTTCGTACTCCCGACTAGGCCGCGAGCCTAGAACATCATGTGTCGTCAGTACCTGTGTCCCACAGTCTAGCGACTCCACTAGGGATAGAGAATCGACCCCGAAATATTGTCTTGTAATGCTTGGATTTATGTTCTAATTGACCGTGTCTATAGTGGATAAAATGGGGGTTTAATCAAGGGCATTTTGAGGCTAGGTAATGGTTTGGTGTCTTTCTTCATTCACTACCTTCCTAGAAGGAAAAGCTGTGAAGGCACCTATGTTGCCATCTACTCGTAGCCTATTGTGATTGACTAATTTGGAGGACTCATTGTTTATTCCTGTCACCAAGCGATAAGAGCCTAAGAGGCTGGGGTACTTAAGAGAGCCTCGCTCCACCCTCTCTCTGGGGAATCTACAACGAGAAATCCATTTGACAGTCAATCACACACCATAGCTCATTGGCACGTACCTTAGTGTATAAAAAAGGGTGCGCTCACTTGGTCGCTCGAACCCTTGATTGGGGAGACCTAGTTCTGGGCCACCCTTTGCCGGTGAGAGCCTTTGTCTACACTCTTGTGAACCCACCCATAGACTGGGTTTGTATGGTTAAAGTAACAATTATTTCCTTGAATATGTGCTTATGGACCATCCTCATTTGGATGCAGTTGGACTATTGTCAGAAATGCGGACTTACTGGGCCATTTAAACTGGGGCAAGTTCGTACCTTATGACCACTAGGCCCAAAGTTTCTGAAATGTTGATTGGCCATTCTGTAGAAATCATTGTTTTATGTTTGGATTATCTTTATTTTATGCTTGTGTTTGGGAACATCGTCGTTTGGATCCATTTGGACCATTTGTCATGGGATATGGGCTTGTTGGGCCATTAAAACTGGGACAAGAACCTATTTTAGGACGATTGGGCCAAAAGATTCTAAATGATTGATGGGCCACTTTGTGCTTGTGTTCGGAACATTACCATTTGGATTTAGTTGGGCTCCTTTCCATGAGATGTGAACTTGTTGGGCCATTTAAACTGGGACAAGTTCACTCCTATGACAGTTAGCCCAAAAGCTTCTGAAATGATAACGGGCCGATTTGTTTGAAAATTTTAGTTGATTTAGTATGTTATATATATGTTACCTGCATCTCATACACCTCATACATACATACATCATGTTAACACCCTCCATGTCTTAGAAAGGCATCATAGATTCTTGTTAGGTTAGAAAAGATGGAAGACTCACTAAAATACCGAGAACAGACATGAGTGAATCAGACATTGAGATATCCCGTATGGATCAGTTGGAAAACAGTCTCACCAAGATTACTGAACAGTTGTAAGCCTTGACTACTGCTGTGGCTGGTATGGTTGTGCCCCGTGATGGGGGAAATTCTAAGAATGTGAGGCGTGAGGAGCCTCCGAATGGGTTGGGGGATGATATCCGCACTTTTGATGATGACATGGCAGAATATGCAGCAGGCAGAGTATCTGGGTCTCAGGCAGAGTTACAGAAACTTCGGGATCAGATTGAGTCAGTTACCCGCAAGATGAGGGGTAAGAATGAGGATTTGTTGGATTATGACACACTGACTTTCGAGGAACAATTGCCGGCACAGTTCAAGATGCCTGATATGGCTAAGTTTAACGGGAATGGGGATCCGAGGGTGCATCTCCGGCAGTTTGTATCAGTCATGAGTTCAGTTGGCCTGTCTCAGTGCCAAGTGCAGAAGAAGTTTGGAATGTCACTCGAGGGAGCTCCCGTGGTGTGGTACCACAGTTTGGAGAAGAAAATGAAGGAAGATTGGAGGGAGTTGGCTGATGCCTTCCTGAAGCAGTATGTCACTGACCTAGAGATCGATCTGTCACTCTGTGATCTGGAGAATGTCAAGCAAAAATCGGAGGAGAATTTAAGGAGTATGTGGACCGAGATGGAGAGGTCAGTTGTTGAAAATGCAGACTAGGCCTTCGGAGAAGGATCAGATTAAAATGATTATCAAGGGCACCAAGCCCTCCATTTACAGCAAGTTGAGGAGGATGACCTCCATGATTACAGACTTTCGGCAGTTGAGGGAAACTGTCATGGATATTGAGGAAGGAGAGGCCGAGAATAGAAAATTCTATGGTCTGAACAGGAGACCCATTGGGGGAACATCGGGAACAAAGCCCATTTCTGCTGAGATTACCGCTATCCGGAACAGAAGATTTTCCAACTTGGGAAGACCCCTGTCAAAGGTGATAGAGAAATTGAAGAGGCAAAGGCTCTTAAAACCCTTGGAAGCCAAACCATTACCCAATCCCCCACCATCTCATTATAACCTAAGCCTTTACTATCACTTTCACCAACAAAAGGGCCATGACACCGACAACTGCGCCCGACTCCGCCATGAAATCCAAGACTTGATAGACTCCAAGAAAATACCTGACCTAGAAACAGAACAGCCTGACACACACAGAAACCCCTTACCCAACTACCGTGCCGTACCACCACCAACCTATATGATCAATTTTGGCCTCCCAGAAGACCTTGTCCTAAAATCCTTTCACCCACAAGCCTTTTACTTGGAAATCTGGGATAGTACTAGTGAAGACGAGACTGAGTAGGGGAAAAACTTTTGGCTTGATTTCTCTAGCAGTGATGAGGAAGAAGTGAGGGGAATGACGCGTAGCGGTCGTTTTTACAATGATATGGCAGAAAAAGGTAAGGAAGTTTTGGCAGATGGTAGAGAAGTGGTTGAGACTGCAGAAAATATTGAGGGGGATATAGTGCTGAGACAATTGAGGAAGACTATAGCATAAGTGAGTATCTGGGAACTGTTATGTGCATCTCGGGAGCATAGGCAGGCCATGGTTGAGGCCTTGAGCAAGATTGTGGTACCGGAAGACGCCAACCCTGCAATGTTTGTTGGGTTAGTTCAGAAAGAAGCTTTGCATATATCTTTTTCTGAGGATGAGCTCCTGGCAGAAGGAAGAAATCATAATAGGCCTCTATTTATCAGGACCGAGGTGAGAGGCAAGAGAACTTCATGTGTGATGGTGGATGACGGTTTGTCCATCAATGTGTGGCCACTGAAAATTCTGGCAAGATTGGGTATGAAAGTAACAGACTTGGACCCCTCCAGCATAACTATTAAGGCTTATGATGACAGCAAAATGGGAGTTGAGGGTACTTTTGTGGCTATGGTCAAGGTAGGCCCGATTGAAGATGAGGTTGAGTTCACACGGTACTGGACATCTCCGGCTACTTTCGCCTTATTGTTGGGAAGGCTTGGTTTCATAAGCTAGGGGCGTGCCTTCCATTTTGCATCAGATGATCAAGTTCCCTTATAAGGGAGAAGTTGTTACTATCCGGGCTGAGATAGATAATGCCGTAGCCGCATTGGAGACACAACCTTTCACGAGGTTTTAGGATTCAGCTACTTTTGAGGAGGGGGTGGATCCTAGGGTGGCTAGGATCATGAAAAAAAAAGAAGTTTAAGCCGGGTGAAGGTTCAAAATTACCAGATTTCAGAGGACAGACTACTCGGAAGGGTTTGGGGTACAAGTCGGATGAAGAAAAGCCGAAGGTCAAGAAAAATGCCTGAAACTGATGGAATGTTTTGTGAAAGCTTCAGGATATCAAGGGGAGCCTGAGCCTGTGGAAGTTAATGGAATTGTGGTACCTGGGTTTGAGATCTTCCAGGATATGTTGGGTAAGAAGCCGATAGTTTGAGAAATGTGTGAAGAAAGAATAAGAGAATTTGGACGAAGAACTGATGAAGTTAGAGAGCCTGACTCTGGGAGAGGACAAAAAACCTGAGGAAAACCTGGTTGCAGAGGAAGAAGTATCTATAGATGATAAAGACATTTACCTTCCTGATTTGTTTGAATGTACTTCCGCATTATCCAATAATAAAGAAATTTTTTTGCTACTTGTCTAAGTCATTTCCATTTACCCTGCACGAATCAAGCATATTTGATATCAGTTCAGCCAGAACTACGCTGCATTTAACCTTGGTACACCTGAGAGTCCCAAGGAAATTCTGATTGCAAGTGAAGTTACCTCCGAAGAAAAGGAGAAATTAGAAGAGGTATTGGTGAGATATGCCAAAGTGTTTGCTTGGTCCTACGAGGACATGCCTGGGGTATACAGAAACATTGCCCAGCACACAATACCAACTTACCCGAATATGAGGCCAGTAAAACAAAAAACTATGACGGATGAGACTAGAATGGGCTGAGAAAGTCAGAGAGGAAGTTAAGAAACAGATAGATGTGGGGTTCCTGGAAGTAGTAAAGTATCCTGAGTGGTTGGCTAATATAGTGCCGGTGCCAAAGAAAGATGGGAAGGTCAGAATGTGTGTAGACTACAGAGATCTCAACAAGCTTGTCCGAAAGATGATTTTCCTCTGCCGTATATAGATGTTCTGGTTGATAGTGCGGCTTTATCTGCTATGTATTCATTTGCTGATGGGTTTTCAGGTTACAATCAGGTCATTATGGCTGAGGAAGACAAACACAAGACTGCATTTGTTACTGAGTGGGGTACTTATTTACAAGATAATGCCGTTTGGGCTTAAGAATGCATGAGCTAATTATCAGCGGATGGCCACTACACTTTTCCATGACTTAATGCACAAAGAGATTGAGGTGTATGTGGATGACATGATGGTGAAATCAGACACAAGGGTTGGGCATATTGAAGCACTGGAAAGGTTCCTGCAGGGAGTTGACAGATACAACCTGCGGCTAAATCCCAAGAAATGTGTGTTTGGGGTGACATCAGGGAAATTGCTTGGTCAAACAGTGGGAATGGGAGGAATAGAGGTAGACTCCGAAAAGATCAAAGCAATCACAGAAATGCATGCACTGAAGATAGAAAAAGAAGTCAGAGCATTCTTGGGGAAGATTCAGTACATCAGTCGGTTCATTGCCAAGTTGACATCAGTATGTGAGCCTATCTTCAAACTGTTGAGAAAAGATCAGCCAGTGAGATGGAATGAACAGTGTCAGACAGCCTTCGACAAAATCAGAGAGTACTTGGTAAGCCTCCTGTATTGAAACCTCCGAGACCGGGTAGACCTTTGATATTGTATTTGGCCATAGAATCCGAAGCACTGGGGGCAATGATGGTACATGCAGATGAGACAGGGGTAGAACATGCAGTCTATTATCTGAGTAAGAAAATGCTCCCGTATGAGGCTCGGTATCAAGAAGTAGAGAAGATTTGTCTTGCCGTGGTATGGGCTTCCAGAAAGTTGCGACATTATTTCCAGTCTTACAAGATCCAGGTGGTGGCAAAGGAAAATCCTCGGAAATATCTTCATTCGGTACCTTCACTAGTGGGAAAATTGGGCAGATGGTTGGTATTGGTGACAGAGTTTGACATTGAGTATCTCAACTCCAAAGTGATCAAAGGGCGAGCAGTAGCAGAGTTTCTGGCATTGCAACATGTTGAGGGAGATCAGTATAAGTTTGAATTTCCAGATGAAGAGATCCAAGCAATAACAGTTCAGAGATGGAAGATGTATTTTGACGGAGCAGTGAATTACAAGGGAGCCGGAATTGGGATCGTGATAGTGACCCCCGAGGGAGAGACTTTGCCTTTGGCCAAGAGGTTGACATTCAGAGTGACTAACAACATGGCCGAGTATGAAGCATGTGCTTTTGGTTTGACAGCATTGATAGCCTTGAAGGCTGGGAGTGTGGAAATCTACAGAGATTCTATGTTGGAAGTCCAGCAGATGCGAGGAGAATGGGAATTGAAAGAAGAACGGTTGAAACCTTACATTTTTCACCTGAGAAAGTTGGCACAGGTTATCCCCGAGTGTAAGTTTCAGCACTTACCAAGAGAAGAGAATCAGATGGCAGATGCATTGGCTACACTAGCAGCAACTTGGGAAAATCCAGAAAAGTTAGTGATGAGACCGTTGTTACTGACAACAGCAAGCAGACCTGTTTATGAGATAGAAAGAATTCTGGAAGTTGAGGTCGACTACGGTAAACCTTGGTATTATGATATTCAGAGGTATCTGGAACATGGTGAACTCCCGGAAGGGGCAGACAGAAAAGACAGAATAGCCATTCAGAAGTTAGCTTCCCAGTATGTGATTTTGAAATGGGAACTGTACAAGAGGCAAGCAAATGGTATTCAGTTGAAGTGTTTGAAAAAAGAAGAAGCTCAGCATGTAATGGAAGAAATACACGCCGGGGTATGTGGTCCGCACATGAACGGGTTGAATATGTCCCGCAAGATTATGAGACAAGGTTTTTATTGGTCAACCATGGAAACATACTGCGCGAAGATGGTAAAGCACTGTCATGACTGTCAGGCATATGGTAATTTGAATCACTTACCGCAAACAGAGTTGCACGGGCTGTCAGAGCCGTGGGCTTTCTCAGCATAGGGAATTGATATGATTGGAGAAATTCGACCGAATGCATCGAATGGACATCGCTTCATAATTGTGGGTGGTGGACTACTTCTCCAAGTGGGTGGAAGCCGAATCATTCCGCAATGTTACAACAGCACAAAACAAGAGCAAAGTTTTATAGCTCGGAACCTCATTTGTCGGTATGGTATGCCGCATCATGTAGTGACAGACAACAAAGTTCAGTTTCAAGGAGAGACGAAGGCAATGTTGTAGAAATATAGGATAGGCCACCATAAGTCATCACCGTACAGGCCACAGGCAAATGGGGCAGTTGAGGCAGCCAACAAGACTATAAAGACGATTTTAGCCAAGATGACAGAGAACTGCAGAGATTGGGCCGAGAAACTACCATATGCTTTTGGGGGGGTACAGAACGTCAGTAAGAACAACAACACGGGCCACACCTTACTCTTTGGTCTATGGAATGGAAGCAGTATTGCCATAGAAGTGGAAATATAGTCTATGAGGTATTAGCAGAGGCAGAATTACCGGAACAGGAGTGGGCCGCACACAGAGTTTGATCAGTTAGCACTATTGGATGAGAAAAGAACGAAGTCTTTGTATCACATGCAGTTGTATCAGAAGAGACTAGCCCGAGCATTCAACAAGAAAGTACGCCCCACTAAGATTAAAAAGGGTGATTTGGTACTTAAGCAATCAAGGCCGTCGACGACAAATCCAAGAGGAAAGTTCAGACCTAACTGGGAAGGACCTTACATAGTTCAGAAGGTAATGGGAAATGGAGCAGTGAAGCTATCAGACTTGGAAGGAAACGAGTTCACCGAGCCGATCAACGTAGACAGATTAAAACAATACTTTGCTTGAGGGAGAGAATACCGAGCAGTCACCAAGGAAATTGGCAGAAGACCTAACCCAACAGGATAAGAAAATCCTTCATGCATTACTTTCTCTTCGTGTTTGTTTTTGTTTTGTGTTCGTAGGTTCGAAGAAAAGAGAAAGCGGCAGAAATGAGCCAAACAGCGTCAGCGCAGTTTTAGTTTTGGGGATGCGTCCCAGAGGGCGAGGACCACATCAACAGTTTTTGGGGATAAGTCCAGGGGGGCAAGGCCCATATCAGCTTGGGGGCGAGGCCCATGTCAGCTTGGGGGCGAGGCCCATATCAGCTGGGGGCGAGGCCCATGTCAACTTTGGGGCGAGGCCCTTATCAGATTGAGGGTGAGGCCCACATCGTCAGCAGTTTTGGGTAGCGTCCCAGGTTGAGGTACCCCTGTTGACAGTTGCAGTTCCGGGATGTGTCCTAGGGTCGAGGGCCCACTGCATCATCAGTTGTAGTTCCGGGATGCGTCCTAGGGTCGAGGACCCACTACATCATTTGTTCTAAGGCGAGGCCCTCATTTCCAGCGGTATTGGGATTCGTCCCAGGGCCGAGGTGCCCCCGTTGTCAGTTGCAGTTATTGGGATGCGTCCCAGGATCAAGGTCCACTGCAACACCAACTCAGCTCGAGGCAGTAGACGAGCAAGGTAAGTGAAAATGCATTGCATAACTTTGATAGGATTGTTCAAAGTCACACACTGCACAAGTCCCATCAAAGTGGGGGCGACTGTAGGCATTGCATTTTTGCATGTGAAACCCGATGATGAGTCTCAATTGGAGGCACTACCTTTTTAAGTTAAGGATATTGCGGGAAACGGACGTCGGAAGGGGAAATTCGGAATAAGTATGTCATCAAGTTCATTTCACAAGTTCACTGTTTTCGTTCGTGATGCGTTCGTTACCACGTTCGAACGTCAAACAGATTGTAGGCGTTCGTGCATCGTTCTAAGAGGCGTTCAAACGGTGTCGGTATTTATGGTTTTGCTGCTAGGCCCACACGCCCAAGGCCCTTAAATTACACCCAAATTAAATCAAATATTAATTAAATTAAACATTGAATTAAATAAAATAATTAAACCATTTACCAATTAAATAAAACATAAAATATAATCATACCTAATTTAGATAAATCAAATATATTAACTTCCTAATTAAACAAAATCATATACTAAATTAAAAAGATGTCATGCCTAATTGAATCACTCATAACTAATTTAAAGATATTGACTTCCTAATCTAAACCAAATTTGTCCCCCCAATCAATCAAATCCTTTCCTTGTTTGACACCAAATCCAATCTTTTCCCTGTGAGACAAGGGGAAACCCTAGCCCTTCTCTATATAAACAACACATAACCAAGACATTCACTCCCATAGCTCATACACATAACTCACACACGCAAATCACAACAAAAAAAAGCCATAGACATTACACGCAAATCACAAGAAAGAAGCAACAAAATTTATCTTCACCTCCTCCACACCATAGCCGAAAATATCATAGCCCCTAAACCCCCAGACATCACCGAAAATCTCCTACAAACAGCAGCCCAAAAACACCAAAAACAGTCCCTAAAACACTTAAAACAGTAACATAAAAAAACTGCACTTATAATCCCTAAAAATAATCACAAAAACTGCACTGAAAACCTTTTGAAAACACCCAAAACAGTCTGTGGAAACGTCAAAACAATAGCTTTGAAGACTTGAAACAGTAAGCAGAAAATACAGAGGAAACAGCAGCGAAACAGAGGCCAAACAGCAAGAAAAACAGCAAAATAGTGTGCTAAGATGCTAAACCAGTGAACCGGAGAAGTTGATGAGCTTTACCCTTCCGATCTCCGTGAAACGCAAGTCCGAAAGTCGGCAAAAAAGGTTAGACCTGAGGGTATTTTCTGTTGAGTTCCTAATTAGGTCCCAAGAATCATCCAAAACAAGCATAAAATCGCATGAACACATCAAAGAATAATGGCGGAAACAAATACTCACAATGATTGGTTTGAGATGCAAAGAACACAAGTCTTTTTCCATTTCTCCTAGGCTCGGCAATGGCTTCCAAGTGCAGTGAGCTGTGCAGTTTTGATGGTTGAAGCACCTCCAAGATTCGGCCATGGTCATCACCATTGAAGCTCCAAGCTTCAAGCTTTTCCATGCTCACAAATTCGTTTCCCTATCACCATAATATAACCCATGGGTGTGCTAGCACTCTCATTTCTTCCTTAAATTCGGTCAAACCAAAGATTTTGTGAAGAAAATGCTCAAAACCGTGAGAAAGAGAGAGATGAGAGAATGTTTCATTTTTCAAAACGTAAAAACCCTAATGCTTGGAGAGAGAGAACCGAATTATATATTTGGGAGAGAGAGAAAAGTTAAATATATATAATTTATTTATTTTCTAAAAGCAAATAAAATAAATATATACCAAACATTTCAAAAAGCAAAAAGTCAAAAAGTAAAACATCAATCAATGTTTTCACTTTTACCCATCACTTTTACCTATCACATCAAGTCACTTTATTAAAGTGACAACACGTCATGTCACATCACTCAAAGTGACAAGTGATTTGACAATTGATGCGACTAGCGATTTGACGCTTGATGTGACTTGCGTGCCGCGCTCGAATTCGAAATACGAATGCGCTCGCAATCACTCTCGGGCTCGGGTTCGCTAATTCCAAATTAACGAATTTTTCCGTCGCGTCGTAATTAAATGATTACGCCTAGCGAATTCACTATTCACGTCGCTAACGAATTGATTCTAAATTAATTCGTTCGCCCGAATTAAAATCCAATTTCAATTCTGCGTCGAAATCTAATTTCTTATAATATATCGAATATATTATTTTATCGATTAATTCCAAATTAATCGTTCTCTCTCTTTAATTAATATTTTATCCCAGATAAAATATCTCCGCAATTAATCCCAGATTAATTTTCTCTCTCTAGAAATTAATCTTCTCTCTCTACTAATTAATCCCAGATTAATCATAGTGCGAGTCATACATCATCGGTGAATCTTTGGGAAGCGACCCATGAGATCTCCGGATATGTTGGCAGCAAATACGGTCGTCGGACTATCCGAACACGTAAGTACCTCGTACTACGTTATACCGATTTACAAGACAAGGTTGGCTTCTAGCAAAGCGCCATGCCTACCCAATTCTCCAGAAATATTCTTACAGGAATATATAGATCTGTATCAAGCGAAGTATACCGTAGTATTGTGTATATCGGTCCAGTATCGGATAGTCACGTGCTAGGGCTGGGGCTGGATAAGTGTCTGCCCCGTCCGAAGCACATGTTGGATGTCTGGTAACTAGTCTCTATAATCAGATATTCATGACCTGGTCATAATATCATGATTGGATGCGCATCACTCAAGAGCACTAGTACCGTATCCTGCGTGACATCATCTCCACTATGACTGAAGTGATACTTCCTTCTTGACATCACACCCAATACACTACGACTCTCTGATAAACCCAGAAGTGGTGTATGCAGAACCGGTTAAAGCCTTGTACCACCAAGACCAAAGTCTACCGATTATCGTAAGTATTAGCGGTGCAAGTCTCAGGTTAAGAGCAAATACACCTACCCTGATGGCAGACTCCCATACACACATAGTCATAATACCAATGGGATTCTGAGGGGTCTATCCAGAGCGAAGCTGTTTCCCGTACCATCGGTGAAACACAACCTCCTATCGCACTTATAGTGCAATACTAGCCTATTCCGCATTATCGATGTCCTGTCTCGATAATACTACGACTAGGGATATTTAATGATTTATCCTACGTGGACTGATACTGTCTCATATCATTCTCCGTCCAGGAACAAATCATAGGGACCTCTCATCATTTATATATCTAAGGTGATCTAATCACAAATGATGAGAGTGCAATTTCCTTGTCACCTAGTTAATTTGCTACAACAACACCATGATCTGTACAAATAGTGACACTATGGGTCATATTATCCAATAATCTCCCACTTGGCACATAGCCAGTCACTCGAGTGTCTAACACCCGAACTATGTACGGTTGGCTCAAACTGCTGAGAAAAGGTTTTCGTCAGCGGATTTGCATGATTATCATCCGATGCGATTTACATGATCATCACATCGCCACGATGTATGATCCGAACGAATCAGATGAATATAGAAGTATATATCTGGATCGTCGATGAGACCTTTAATTCCTTAGTCTGTGCTGACGCCTAGCTCAGCCACTAACAGAACTATATCTAATCTAATTAGATTTATTATCGACCCAAATAGCCTCTATTGCTGCCTCAGCTGCAGCAATAATCTGTATTTGTTGTTTATTCGGAAACAGAATCTTGCTCGGAAGATTTCCAGCTCACTGTTCCGTTATTCAAACTATATAGTACCGTTTGCGACTTTTAGTCGTCTTTATCAGTTATAGGAAACTTGCTACAGTGATCCCAGTCACTTCAAGTTCTCCTTCTCCATAGACTAAGACAGCATCCTTAATCCAGTGACTATCACTCGGATTGCCCTGTTTGTGAATCCATATGCTCAAAGAGTATGATACACCAGGTGTTGTACATTTTCAATGTACGGTTTCTAGGAGAGTATTTCGAAAGCCAAGCTTTCGCCGATATTTATTTTATGGGAATATCATTTCCAAGAAATGATGTATTATCATTATTTTATAGGACAGCCACTCAGTGTCGGCGCTCCCACTAACCTTCTTATATATACACTAGAATTATTTTCGTTTTGAATTAAATCATACATCATTATGATTATATCAAAACGATAATTCCAAGAACCTAATGCTTGCTTCAATCCAATCATGGATCGAATAACAAGCATTATCCAAATGGATTTACCGTGGCAACAGGTAAAAGGTTGAATCGTAATCAACACAATGTTGATAACGATACCTTTCCGTTAAAGCCTTGCTTTATACGTTGGTATGTTGCCATCCATGTATGTCTTCCTAGAAGACTTCTAAGTACCATTAGGCACAATGCCTTGTGGTACATCAACTAGTATCCAAACTGGTTGATATACATGGAATCCATTTCGGATTATATGGCACTTTGCCATAATTGGGGAGTTGATATCTTGTATCACTTCCTCATACGTAGTCAGTTGGTATTCCTCAATATGATTCACATCTTTATAAGGTTAGATCAGAAACCCATACCCCAGGTTGTTTTCCGACTCTGTCCGACTTACGCGGTTCTTGTGTATTCGAAGATTAATGGTAATAGTCTCATCCTTGATGAACTATTTGTGTTCCATTAAGATTCGGTGCCTTGAACAGTATTACTCCGATTTCCATCGAGTTATACTATCCTCCCACTTACCACTGCATATCGGTATTCCTATCAGGAAAAACGTATGGTGAGCAACAATCTAATTGTTCTCTTGTGAGGTGTATAAGTACAATACTTTCGGTATCCCTACGATGACCTACATTTGGCACTTATCCTATTTGGGTTTTAGTTTGGTATCATCCAAACATATGCCTAGCATACCTAAATTATCAGGAATGAGAAACCCGGTTTCTTTCCCGTTCATATCTAATATGTAATCTGTCAAACAGATTTTATGGAACCTTATTCAAAATAAGTTCTTGCACTGTTTAGCATATCCGTCGAAGGAAATGGTAGCTCAGAGCGACTCGTGATTAACCTTATCATGTCTAACAAAATTCGGTTAATCTGTTCGGACACACCATCAAACTGACGTGTTCCGGAGGAGTCCTTATTTGAAAGAATATTATACTCTTTCAAATATACTAGAAACTTATTGCTTAAGTATTTTTCATTACGGCCTTACCGTGACGGTTCAATACTTTAGCCGATCTGTTTGTCTATTTCGTGTCGAAACTGTGAAAGTTTCCGATTTGTGTTCTTCAAAAGAAACACATAACCATACGCGATGCCACATCCGTACGGGTCACGAAATATTCATATCCATATCTAGCCTAGCTAGACATGGGCCCACTTGCTTCACTATGAAGTAGGGCTAACAGATCGGTGGCATTTACACTTTTACCAAGTAAATAGTGTTTTAGGCACTTTGCCCAAATAGACTAGATTCGTAGACTTTATTTGAATGGAATCAAATCAGTCCTGGTATCCGCTCTTCAAAAGTGCGGATATACGATTCTTGTTTATCAGTGTCCCTGACAACTATGCCACAATTAAGTTTCTTAACTGATCAAATCAGTTTGAGCTATTTATTTGTCATGTTATATATTTTTGAGATATTATTTATATTCAAAATATAAATCCTGTTATTCACATCTAATGTGTTTATCTCAATATCATCTTTATATAATAAAACACTTTAGTGTTCTAGAATATAAAGGTACACCCGCAGCGGGTTATACGCGATATAGAGATAATGTTTCTAGTCAAACTAGTTACATTATAACTGTTTCTAAATTTAAGTACTAACCCGAAGGTAGTTCCTAAATTCATATATCTACGGTTAAAACAGCGACTTTCGTCCCGTTTTCAATTCGCAGATAAATCTCAATTCAAGTCAGTATCCTGTTCAAAATAGATTCTGAACATCAATATATATATTTTATGTACCACACTAAGTATCTAAAATCCAATTTTAATACTAGCTGTGAACATAATTATGACAAACATAATGGATTAAGCACTTAAGTTATCATTACATGTGTTGGATATATGACCCATAGCGTCACTATTTGTACAGATCATGGTGTTGTTGTACAAAATTAACTATGTGACAAAGGAGATTGCACTCTTATCATTTGTGATTGATTAGATCACCTTAGATACATAAATGATGAGAGGTCCCTATGATTTGTTCCTGGACAGAGAATGATATGAGAAAATATCAGTCCACGTAGGATAAATCATTAAATATCCCTAGTCGTAGTATTATCGAGACAGGACATCGATAATGCGGAATAGGCTAGTATTGCACTTGTGCGCGTTGTGAGGGCACAACGGCATAGTTCTCATATATTTAAGTATTGGATACTTATGCAAGTGCGATAGGAGGTTTGTTAGACAGTTATGACCCATAGCGTCACTATTTTGTAAATGATATTGTATTATTGTACAAAATTAACTATGTAGTAATGAAATTGCCTTTTAATACCGTTTTGTAATTTATTTACTTGATATAAATGGTAAGAGTCCCTATGATTAGTTCCGGATTTTGATTGATAGGACGGTATCAATCCATAAAGGTGTAATCATTAAATATCCCTAGTCGTAGTATTATCGAGATTGGACATCGATAATGCGGAATAGACTAGTACTGCACTTGTGCATGTTGTGAGGGCACAACAGCATAGTTCTCATATATTTAAGTATAGGATACTTATGCAAGTGCGGTAGGAGGTTGTGTTTTACCGATGGTACGGAAAACAGCTTCGCTCTGGATAGACAACGCGGAATCCCATTGGTAGTATGTCTGCGTGTCTATGGGAGTCCGCTTCAGGGTAGGTGCATATGATCTTAACCTAAGACTTGCATCGCTAGTACTTACGACAATCGGTAAACTTTAGTTTTTGGTGGTCCAGGGCTTTAACGGGTTCTGTGTACACCTCTTCTGGGATTTATCGAGAATCGTAGGTATGGGGTGTGATGTCAAGAATGGAAGTATCACTTCAGACATATGGAGATGATGATCGCGAGGGATACAGAACTAGTACTCTATAATGGTTGCAACCATTAGGGATAATATGACTAGGTCAGGATTATCCGATTCAAAGAGACTGGTTGCTTGATGTCCGATATGTGTATCGTACGGGGCAGACACATCTCCAGCCCCAGGCCTTACATGTGATCATCCGATACTAGTTCGATA
>SKCR01053124.1:0-30589 GCA_019454045.1 Zanthoxylum bungeanum | reverse complement strand
TTTCAAAATATTAAGTGAAACTGGTGGTAAATATTGATATATTTTCCACTTATCAACTATATATTGAGCCTCAAATTCATTTTCACTATGTTTCAACGCCTATATATATTTTCTAAAAAGCAAAAATAGAGAGTTTTATAAAACCTTCATAATCATACGCTCTCATCATCAATCTCACACTACACCTTCATATCTTTAGTAGTGAGCTAAGATTACTTGGGTTAGGGTCTCACAATCTTATTCTTAGTACCTTTTGTGAGTCCTCAAGTTGTACTTTAATCTTCATTATTCAAACACTTATGGTACTGAAATCCCTTGTTAAGTGGGTGTACTCAAAAGGATAATTTGTGTAAAGGTTGTGAGTAAGCTTATGGTCAAAACTCATTGTAAAGGTTTGATAGTGAGCCATAGAAAATTCATGTGTAAAGGTTTGGAGTGAACATAGGGGACACTACTTTTGGTTGTGAATGAGCCATGGAAAACTCGGTGTAAGTTAAAGATTGAACTTAGTAGAAAGCTTCTAGCACAGCTTGGAGGAGTGGACGTAGGCATTGTTGGCTGAAATACTAAAAATACGATGTCAATTTTCTCTATCCCTAAACTCATTTATGTTATCACAAGTTTATTTTACATTTGCATATTATTTAAGTGAATTTCATATTAGTAATATATTGTGATTGAGAAATTGATTGATAAGCTTAATTGGTAAAGCTACTAACTTAGTCGCATAAAATCGACAAGAACTGTACTTCCGTAATTTTAGATCGTTACCCAATTCACTCCCCATCTAGGGTATAGAGAATTGTTGTTTGTGTGCGTTTGTAGAAATTTCAATTGTTATTAGATCGAGGTATTCTCAACAAAGACCTAACCGACCGAGAATTGATCATGACCTCTATAAGCTACACAACATTTCTAGCCGATGGATTTTCAACAACTAGACCTCTCTTCTACACCGAAACTAATTATAGATGTTGGAAGATAGGGATGTTGAACTACTTTCTTTCCATTGATGTGCAATCCTTCATAGGGATCACAAAAGGTACTAGAATGCCAATAAAGAAGGATATAAATGGTGTGGATTTTCCTAAGCCGTAATTTGAATGGACCGATGAGGATTTCATGGAAGCTTCTATAAATGCTAAAGCACTCAACCATCTTCTTTATGCAATTGATCGGAGTCAAATCAACAAGCTTCCAGAGTTTGGAAATGCATATGAATTATGGAAGTCTTTTTAAATAGTTAATGAAGGCACAAGCCAAGTCAATGAATCAAAGATCAACCAATTCATGTGCGAGTTAGATAGTTTCAAAATGGAAGTCGGTGAAGATATTGAGCATATGATTTTATAGGTTCACAGTGATTGTGAATCAACTTGGTGCTTTGGGGAAAAGAATTGACTCTAGTGATCAAGTGAAGAAAAATCTTAGGTCACTCTCCAATGAATATAGAATTTGCACCTCCTTCATCAAGGAATCAAATAATGTCAACAATTTGAAATTGGATGATTTAGTGGGAAAATTATTGGAATATGAGATGGAGCTAAAAATGGACCTAAGGGAAGAAGAAGAAAATAATAAAAAATGAATAACCCTAAAGTCTTTTGTAAGAAAATGGGGAAGAAGAGGATAATGAAGAAGAGTTGGCACATTTGACAAAGAAGTTCAAGAAATTCCTTAACTCCGAAAAGTCAAAACTATCAGATGGATGAGAAGATGGAAGAGTATTGGCCACTGAAGCACAAGAAAGATAAAGTCATATGCTATGAGTGTGAAAAGCTAGGTCATGTAGTTGCTGATTGTCTGTTGAGAAGATTCAAAGGAAAATTAAAGAAGAAAGCAATAAAGGAAACTTGGAGCGATAACGACTCTAGCTCATCCGAGAAGGAAATTGATGAGGGAATAAGAAATCTATATTTCATGGCTATTAATAATCTTCTAGATGAAAGCGATGAGGAAAAAGTACATGATTCCCTTGAATATGATGAATTGCATGATACATTTAATGAATTACATGAATTATATGACTTGCTTAGAAAGAAGCATAAGTTGATCGAAAATGAGTATTCATTTTTATTATATGATCATGCATCAATTATTGAGAAGAATTAAATGCATGAGAAGGAAATTGAATGCCTAAAAGATGAAAAGCTAAAACTTGAAAAGAACATATCTAGCATGCCATCTAGCTCTAATCCATATGAGTGCAACACCTTGAAATATGAAAATATTGCATTAAATAAAAATATTGTTGATTTTCATTCTATAGTTACAAATTTTACTTTGGAAGAGAAAAATTTTAATATGTTGATTGGATCCCAAAGATGTGCTTTCAAAAGAGAAGGATTGGGATATAGGCCTTATATCAAAAGAAAATTTTTGAAAAATTATTTTGTAAAGGCAACCACTTCTCATACACATGTCACTTTTGATGGAAATATCACATGTCTTGCATGAAAGTGAATGCATGGATTCCCCAAGGAATCAAGACTAACCCCTATGGACCCAAGAAAGTTTGGGTATCAAAATATGCTCGAATGATTTCGTAGGGGAAGCTTTGGGAATGGTCATCTATAGGAAATGCAAAATGATCCCAAGACTTATCACAAAATGAGGAAAGAGCTCAACAAGAAGAATATCAAACTCTACCTCAAAAATGAATGAATTTCAAGAAATTTGGTTTTGTCACTTGGTGACAACGGTAAAAGGTAAAATCCGTGTTTACGGAAACATTGGTACTATTTCCTCCACCCTATATGAGTATGCTAAAATGTTTGACATGAAAATTGAAGTTGTTTGTGAATCATACTAGTGATTAGGCAATTTGAATTTCAATTGGTATCAATCTATTCTTAATCATATAATTAATCTCATTTAGTATCAAATGGTATCACATATGACTTATTGCCTTTTATGACATATGTGATCCTTTTGAATTGTTAGCATTGGATATGCCTTGCCATTGATCTATATTGGTTGAAAATGAAATGTATGGATATTGGTATAACTTGGATGATTTTGACGATCCTTGCATGTATTTTAGATTGTATGTTTCTAAACTTTAAAATATTTTGTGCACAAATTGGTTGGTATCTCATAGAGCTTAATTTTTACTTCTCAATCCTTTTTGATAATGTCAAAGGGGGAGAAATCATATGAATGAAATTAAAACTTGTATACCATCACTCTTGTATCAATGGGAGTGAATTTGTGTACTGATGTGTTTGTCTAAGTTTTATAGAGCTATATTGAAGACAATCACATGTTGAGGGGGAGCAATAATGGTCAACAAATTTGGAACTCTCAAAGCTCACAAGTTTTAAAGGTCGACATCATCAAAAAACGGTAGATTATTAGTGCCATAACACTCAAGCTGGATTTTGATGATGTAACACGGAAGACTTTGACCTTGCATTAGCGAGCATTATAAAAATATGTCACAGTACATTGGTCGTAAAGAGTATAATAGAAGTGAAGACTCAAACGACTATTGAAGAAATTTATTTTGGTCTCGGCTTAGGGACCTTTTTGTAAGTGAGTTGATAATTTAAGTCTCTAACCTCGTATGACATATGCACATTCATTTAGATGAATTAGGGTCATGTGCAAAATATTTTTAATATTCAAATTCTACATTTTTTACACTGAGACCGGCATACCGGTCCCCCACACTGGCATACCAGTAACCCTACTCTGCCTTGAACAGATTTACATGCTCTCTAGAACCGGGCTACTCCATACTCGTCTCCCATACAAGTCAATTGGAGTTTGCACAGCCAGTAGAACCAGGACATTTCACACTGGTCCTCATATCGGATAACTGGCATACCAACCTCCATATCGGTCAGTAATCTGATATTGTGTTTTAATCTTCAACGGTAATATAACTATTATATTTTTCAGGACCAACATACTTGCACTTGTAGACCGCTATACTGGTCTCAGATAATGAGCAGGGGCAGTTTTACACATTCACTATATATTGAGCCCTAAATCTGTTTTTGCTATGTTTTAACACCTTCATATATTTTATAACAATTAAAAACATTGAGTTTTACAAAACCTTCATAATTATACACTCTCATAATCAAGCTCACATACTACACCGTCATATCTTTAGTAGTGAGCTTATATTACGTGGGTTAGCAACTCACAATCTTAATCGTCTTATCTTTTATGAGTCATCAAGTTGTACTTTCATCTTCATTGTTCAAACACTTATGGTACTCAAAATGGTAATTTGAGTAAGCTTAGGGACAAAACTCATTGTAAAGGTTTGAGAGTAAGCCATTAGAGAACTCTTGTACCAAGGTTTGGAGTGAACCTAGAGGATAAAACTATTGGTTGTAAGTGAGCCACGGAAAACTCGATGTAAGTTGAGGATTCAACTTAGTGGAAACCTTCAAGCGCGGCTTGGAGGAGTGAACGTAGGGATTGTTGGTCGAACCACTATAAATACTGTGTCAATTTTCTCTATCCATAAACTCCTATATATTATTGCAAGTTTGTTTTATATTTGTATATTATTTAAGTGACTTGCATATTGGTAATGTATTTTGATTGAGAAATTGATTGATAAGCTTAATTGGTAAAACTACTAACTTATTAGCTTAAAATCGACAAGAATTTTAATTCCGTAATTTTAGGCCATTACCCAATTCACCCCCTCTTGGGTATAGAGAATTGTTGTTTGTGTGCCCTTGTAGGAAATTTCAGTATAATGACATAATGTAATAATCAAGTTATTAATAAAATGACATATTTTTATATCCGATTATGCTATTTATTTCCCGGGTCCCCAGTCAATGCGGGCCCGCATTCGTATGCTATGAGAATTCTTATTAACTTCCATAACTTGTCGTTATATGATTATGTAGAAATTTAAAATATGGAATTTGAGTCTTTGTGCTATGGGAAGGCTGACTTACAAGGTGTGACCCTTGGCAAGTGCCGTATGAGCCGATTTTTCGCTATAGAAAAGTCAGCCCATGACAATTGGTATCAGAGCCCTAGGTTAGGCATAAGAAATGTCTACAAATATAAGCTGAGTTATAGAGGGGATGTTAACTTTAAAGGGCTAGTGTGAAGCCTCGATAGCGCAATAGCACGAGAGGAAGCCTCGAGATAGCGCGATGGCACGTGTGGGAAAGAGTAAAGCCTCTAAAGTTTTGGAATGTTGATGGACAATGTGCGAGCACATGAGGAGTGCTATTTACATATACAGTTGGCTGGAGTGTAACTAAAATGTTAGGGAGAGACCCAAAATGGATGTGAAATCTGTCTACAAGAGACGAACAATCGATTTATACACCATGAAGGTATGAGAGATGCTTGGTGTAGTGGAAAGTATAACGAAGGTGCCGCGATGATGTTGGCACGAATGCCCTTGTTCATGAAAACCCGATGTAGGATGGATTAAGTTTCTGAATGGTTAAAAAGGGCATGAAATCCTTCTCTCATAGCAGCTGGATTGCCAGAACTTGATGGGAAAGTCGAGATACGTAAGCCCTTTTGTGTGAGGCAATGGTAAGAACCAGGTGTGAACCCGATAGTCCATGTGAGTAATTTGGAAATGTCTTGAAAAATAAAGCTTCGTATGGCTATAGATAAGGAATCATGTGGACTCCCGTGAGTCAGAATTCTAATGAAGCACAATGGCTTGGAATAGGCCAAATTAAAAGTGGGGGAGTGAACCTGAAAAGAGTCAGGTATCTCTAGAGACCCTTATAGAATGCGATAACCATCGTGTTATTTATATATCAGTTACGTGGGAAGACGAAGGCTGACATGTTATCGTAAATGTAATGAGATGCACGTAAAGGCTGAGTGCCTTACGAAAGTTCAAAATTTTATACAATGGTTGCACGCGAATAGCGATGGGCAGAGACATAAGTATGGTTTCGGAAGAAAGCACCTGGATATAATGCTTTTTGGAGAATGCTAGTGGCATAACACGACTACGAGTTGTTATAATGAGATTTTGAATATCATTTACACTGATAATGATTGAAATATATGATTTTGGCTTTGAAATGATTTTGGGAAAAACAATTACTTTGAGAAAGTGATCTAAAATAAAAAAAGATCTCGTGAAATGACCTTAAGAGTTGATGTAGCATTGGAAAAAGTACCCTGGTGGGATTCAGAACACCCGTGGAACAGAATGTCTTGGCTTGGTGCCTATGAACAATAAGGTGGAATGACCTAGAGTGGTCACAAATGGATTATCATGTGAGATCAGAATAATATTGTCCCCAAAAATGGTTATTGAGACAATTGGGAAGCTCGTGATAGAGCCAAATGACCATAAATTGATCTTGAGAATGAGGTAGTTGCAAGTGATGTGAGAGCAACTATGTTGTCCCAAAGGGGAACCAATGAGAAATTAGCTATACTATAGTCTAATTGGTAGTGTGTGTTCATTTTCGAGAGACCCGGTGGGCTGCGCTAAACGCCTTAAGGTATAGGGGTATGTAGGGGAGCAGGGTGAAGAGAACAAATGATCTATTCATAACCAAAAGCAAGTGAGATCCTTGTTGTTTTTATCATAATAGAACCTATTCACATAAGCATGTATGGCGTCTTTTATGGAAAAGTTATGAAATCAGAAATTAAACTCACGCATAAGAGCGTGTATAAAATAGTGACAGAAATTGGAAGCACTCATGCACGAGAGCTTGTTTGGTGCTATGATTGAGATCGGACATGAAAACTAATACACAATCATGTGTGTGGAGTTACTACATAGTTAATACTGGGATATCTCGAAAAAGTGGGAGCTTATGAACAAGTACGTAACTTGAGCCATTATATCGGAAATAATGACTCTTATGCAAGAGGGTATATGATATTGCTCGGTTTCGATAATGTGTGCGTAATTCACTATAAAATTTATATAATGAAACTAACTCAGACATGTAATCTCATTTATTGGCATATGAATGTTAATGCAATGTCTTCTTCTTGTGTTTTTTTTTGTAAGAACTGAAAGAGATTCGTGATCGAATGGAGTAAGTGAGCTGATTTGATGGAAGAGAACTCAAGTCTCATGGAAAAAGAGTTGCTGAAAAGCTGAAGTGATTCGAGTTATGGAGAAGCCGAAGAGACCAAGACAGTAGGAACCAATGGAGAATTCTAAAGAGATCGCCACCAAGTTTCAAATCGACTTCGACGTCAATATTTCAAAGAAGCTCGACTTCATCAATGAATTTTTGATGGGATGACTCTCAGAAGCAACATGATCAGTATGTGGGGTTGGTGATCCAAACATGCGCGGAAACCCTATGAGTCCAAACATATGCGGAGATGCTATCAGACCAAATCAAACTTTTATTATCTTGGTCATCGTGGGCTATACTATTTTTCCTTCGTACGATTTTATCCCAATTGGGTTTTACCGGTAAGGTTTTAACGAGGCAGACACACGAAAACATTAACAAACTTGAAGATGGATAAATTCAACTAGAAGTAATGACTTGGAGTAGAGCATGCAAAGGATTGAATATTTAAGACCTCTAGATGAATCATAAATGAAGACAATATGTAGTTTGAGCAAGCTCCCAAGCTACACCATCGTTAATGACGCTGATGAATAAAATATGGGAGAATTTCACTGCCCCAGTTTAAGGCTAGCAATATTTACATCAATTTTTTATGACTACATGCATTTTCACAAGCATTGGGGAGGTGCCACTGTTACTTTTACACATTTACAGCAAAGCCACCATTGTTGCTACCCACTAGCATATTCTACCGCTTTGCAAATGATCTATAATTTTGGGACACCGGTTCAAGCTTGCCTGAGGTCAGAACTAACTCTCATAGGCATATGTACTGGGCAGATTTCATCTGTGAGGTCTTATTCTAAAATTTACCAAGAGATTTAGAAGCATGCTCGCTTGCCACTAGCCTAGTTTTGTATAATTGTGAAATAGCTTATGTTACAGGATGCCATACCAAGTTGAATCGAGATCACGATGAAGCTATGGTCACATGGACTGAGAAAATTTTCATCGAGGAGTGTGATTTTGAAGTTCGTCAGGAGATTCTTGCAGTGTACCCACTTTTGGCCTTAACCGTGTAATTCACCGCAAAAGTGGGGGTGTTGTAGAATGCCATCAAGATGAGCTCGTCCATTGAAGAAATTTAAGCCCAAAGTCACTTATATTATGGCTTATTGACTTGCTGAAAAAGTTATCAGAAACTCATTGTAACTTTGATTTTAGAAGGGGTGTGATCACTCAAGTGCTAAGTGTGTATACTGGTGAAACTTGTGTAATGTCTTTAAAATCTCTTTAGGGGATTAAATGTAGGTAAGCCTTAGAGTGGCCAAGGGAGCTTTGGTGATTTATAGGAATTAGTCGTGAACCCTCTCGCTCTTAGATGTTGCTTGTATAATGATGTAATTTAATGATCACGTTATTAATAAAATGCCATTTTTTATATCCGGTTGTGTTATTTATTTCCGGGATTCAGTGCGTGCCCGCATTCGTATGCTATGAGAATGCTTATTAACTTTCATAATTTTCCACTATATGAGTATGTAGACATCTAAAATATGAAATTTGAGTCTTTGTGCTATGGGAAGACTGACTTACAAGGTGTAACCCTTGATAAGTGCAACACGAGCCAGATTTTCTACTATAGGAAAAGTCAGCCTGTGACACTGCGCATATGTTACACCAACATGCTGGCGAGCATGCTGTGTGAGAATGCTACATGAGCATGTTGCATGAGAATGTTACACGTGCATGATTCCCAAGCATGCTCTCTATGCATGCTGCATGAGCATGCTTTCCATGTAGAGACTTGATGCTTCTTTTGTTTTTCTTCAAATTCTAGTGAGCATATTTCCAGTGAGAAAAGTTTTAGAGAGCAAACCAAAATTAGTTTTCACCCAAAATTTAATTTTAATATCAAAACCAACTTCAACACATTAAGAAAATAAAATCATATTTTTCAAATATATCAAATATTTTTAAAAAACATAATTATATTCAAAATACATAAATGTATAAATTTTCAATCTAAAATACAAACCAAACGAGAATCCTACAAATAAGCAACCCATAAACAATTTTAGGTCACTTTAAAAGTGGTTAAATGATCTAACTCCAACCTTTCATCTAGAGTTCCAAACTCTAATTTAATGTTCCATATCCAACATGAACATATTTGACCCAATCACAAGCATATCATGTTTATGATTCCAAAACATCCATACATAATTCATTAACCTAATTTCAACTTCAAACTACGTTATTATGTATCCAATACATAATACATCACTATATGATTCTCTAATTATAACAACTCACTAATGATAGAGAGGATCAAACTTACCTAGCAAATTTGATTCCAAGATCCAATCAATTTCTCCTTGTTGAAAATATAGAGAAGTTCCGAAACACCTCCACAAATACTTTCTTTTGGTTAATTTTTCTTATAATTTTCTTTGATAAAAAAATTTCTCAAGTTTGCCTTTTATAATCAAGCTCATATACTTTTTAATTAATAAAAGTTCTAATCAAATTTTAGGTGGCTTAATCCAATTTGTCAAGATATGCATATTGAATGTAACTAATCAATTTTATTTACTACTTTGATTTAATCCAATTAAATCTAGACAAAAGTTAAACCACTTGATTAATTCAAAAACTAACCAATTCATTAATCCAATTAAATCAAGCCAAATACACTCATTATTGTATATTTTATAATTACCAAAATATCCTCCAATGGTAGAGATATTTATGAAATTACAACAAAGCCCTTAGTGTGATTATTAATTTGGATTAATCTAATTAATCCCAATTGGTCAAATAAATAATTAATGTTATTCATAACACTTAATTACTTTGATTGATAAATATAATATTGAATATTATTTATTATCAAACATTATCGGCTACCCAAGTGCTCAATGAATACACTTCATATTGTGTGATTCTCTAAGTTTAGACATGTTTATCATATTAGCCTAGCTCATATGTACGTAATTCGGCCACCTCCGAATTTGCAAGGAACACGAACGACCTTTCTAAACTATACAAGTTGAGGTCATCATATGTGTTTAACAATCCTTCCTTCATAGGCTATCCGAGTTATGCTTAGGAAATATAGATTACACTGTCATGTTTCCAAGGCTCACATCTCATATTGTCGACATGTCCACGATTATTTATATGCGATCAACTCTAGGTGATTGGTTTTTACGAAAGTCTTAAAGATCGTGACTCACTAACATGGATAACTTAACCCCTTATGGCACACACACAAGCTGACGAATCCTATCTTGATACATATTTGAGTAACTAGTGCATCGATCCACACCCAACGAACATCTAACGGTCAGACCATGAAAGGTCTCTGACACACATGGCATCAAAGTGTGGAGGATCTCACATAAAATCAATGTTATCCTATAGTCAAAGGATCACATATGTTACTCGACTCGAGGAGATTCCTATTGATGATGTAGTGTACTTCCAACTATTAGGAATCACCTATGAGTCATTCAATATTCGCTCCAACAAATACCCACATGTCTATATGAGCTCCTTTACTCATGGTCCATTGGGTTAGACCATTAGAACTTCAATTCCAATATACAACATGTACTAGTCTTCTAGGTTATAAAAATCCTACCATATTATAAAACCAAAGACTGAATATATATAATTTTAGAATAGTTTATAATAGTAATGCTATCCCAATGACAGACCACCTAGTGTCCAGTATTACTACGTGATTATTTTAAGATCGGTGTCATTCTCATCATATATATATAACTAATATGCACTAAGAGATAATGACATAATAATTACCATTAACAAAGTTGAAATGAAAATGTAGTTATTTTATTAATAAATAATAAAATGTAATATACAATACATTATTCGGATTAGTGCTTCAAGCACAAAATCCCACTTGTTTAGTGCTAATCCAGATGATCCTGAAGTCTCATCTCATATATATGCTTATCTATTTAATTTGGAGGTAAGTCCTTAGTAAGCAGGCCTGCTATATTTCTTGCCCTTGAATCATCAAGACCATTATGTCTTTTCGTTCAATAATTTCTCTAATCCCACAATATTTCTTTCCACGTATTTAGATTTGGAATATACCCTTAGCTCTTTAACATGCACAATGGTTCCGCTATTATCACTAAAGTGGGATTGGATCCGTAATACTAGGCATAATGCCTAGTTCTGTGATAAAATTTCTAATCCAAACAGCTTCTTTAGCAGCTTCCGAATCCGCTATAAATTCCACCCCAGTGGTGTAATCAGCCGTAAAGAATTATTTTGAATATCGCCAACTAACTGCACTATCATTAAGTGTAAATATGTATCTGAATATAGACTTTTTATCATCCAGATCTCCCAGAAAATCGGATTCTATATAACCCTTAAGTTGTAGCTCATTTTCTCCATGAATTAGAAACTTATCTTTAGTACCCTAAAGATATTTCAAGATATCTTTCACGGCTGTCCAATGATCATTACCAGGATCAGATTGATATCGGCTAGTCATACTAACGTCGATACTTATATCGGGTCTTGTACATAGTATAACATACATAATGCTTTCAATACAAGAAGCATATGCCAAGTTAGACAATCTAACTCTTTCTTCCTCAGTCTGAGGCGCCATTTTCTTCGAACGATGTATGCATATCGAAATGGTAATTTACTGTCTTGCAGTTTATAAAACCGTACCTTTTTAATATTTTCTCTATGTTGGAAAATGCAAGTCATATCGAAATGCACCATTTTCTTTGAAACATGTATCTCGTATCAACAATCCTAGAAGCTTCCTTACTCTATCCTGATAGAGCCTTCTATCAATATATAGGAAGCTTCACCATGTCTTTCATTGAGAAGTTCTTGCAAAGGTATATTGGGATATATGCCCTAGAGCTTCATGTATTGTAAACATAATTATTTATTGAAATGCATTATTTATTTATCAAAATATTTGATTTAAATCGCATATTGTAAATTATCTTGTTTACCCTTGATTACTCATGTCTTTTCAGAATTAGTGTATTAGTGTCATACACAAGGGGATTTTAGTCTAAAGTTAGCAATCTAAAATAATCCATAAAGAGCAAACGAATCAGGTACTTTGTTTGTAGTTTATCTATAACTGCAGTTCATTATATATTTGTATGAAGACCTTAATCCATGATCGTTCATGTGGTGACATGAGAATGAAGGCACCTTGTATGATGTGATCATATAGGACTGGACCAATATAGAAATGAATATCTTATAATATCTGTTAAAAAAAGAAATTCATTTAAATCTATTAGATGGTCATATATGACTTGATCTTAATCCTGAGTGTACTACGAACTCCTGCATGGCAGGCTATGTCCTTTTATTTACAAAGGTGAGGTTGGTGAAGCATTCTCGGTCAATAGCTACGTATTTTGGGGACATGGTTTGGTGTGTAGCTGAGAACGTTTTACATAGACATGGAGTTCACTCATTCTTATGAGAAGTAGAAGAGTATCATTCTTAAGGGTTGATTCGGTACCTAAACGATTAGAGCGCTCAAGTCTTTCTATTCCGAATAGAAAGATTAATATTCATAATAGTTACAAATAAATTGTTCATTGGAAAATGAATGGTACTTAAGGTAGAAAATAATTAGAGGGGTACAACGAACTTTATGACCCGGCTCTAATTATGAGATACTCCTGAAGGGCGAATCCGTATGCGATGACTATATCGATGAACACCGAAGTTGTTCAGCTTATATTTTCCATTTACGACAACCACTATAAGAAAACTGTGAAATAGAGACGGAAATATCCGTCGCTAATCCGTTGCTACTGGGCAGTTAGCGACGGAATAGAGACGGACAAATTTCGTCTCTATTTTGTTGGTCGCAAAAGAATAGCGACGGAAATATATCGCCCGTCGGTAAAATTAGCGACATAATTTTTTTCCGTCTCTAATTAGCGACAGAATTTTCCGTCTCTAATTAGTGACGAAAAATGTTCCGTCTCTATTTTGAGACAGAAAGTCCGTCTCAATTCCGTTTCTAATTTCCTAGGAATTCTTTTTTTAATAAAATTATTATTCTTAAAATTTTTTAAGAAATTAATTTTATTTTAAATAATATTATTAATATCAGTACGTAAAATTATAAAATAAATATATTAATTACTTAAATTATAAAATAAACGCAACAAATAGTAGAATAAAAATTTTATTATATAATGTATAAAAAAGTACAACATAAAAAAAATACGTCAAATTCCATCTACTGCAGCGTCTCCCTCAAGCTCAGAAACACTTTGATGTTTAATCCAGCAAATGTTTTGATCAGATGGCCCTCAAATTCACTGGAAAACTGCCACATCCAATCACCTGGGATTGTGGAAGAAACCCAGATAGGGGAAATCAAACATGTAGTTCCAACAAAAGTTCTGATCTGGAGAAGCAAAGCACAATACTCCAACAAGCTTTGTGAGTGTAATTCCACTGCCAAAGAGTGTACAAATGAAAGATAAAATCATTGTGCTAGATATATATGTATATGAAATGATTTAGGAGTACATGAATAAAACAATATATAGAATATTCTAGTAAGAGGGGAAAAAACAAACAAAACTAAGTCTATGTTGTGAAAGCAGAAATCATACCAAGAGATCGACGACTATCATCACTAATACAACTATTATGATTGCTGAACTCCACAAACTGCATTCAGAAAGCAAGAGACAAGAAACCAAAGTCAAATATGGCAATTTAAGAAGAAATATGGCAATTTATGATTGCTGAACTCTACAAACTGCATTCAGAATTAAAACCTGGAAGTAATAATTAGACAAAAAACAAATATAGCACCTGTTATTATAAGATGAAGAATCAGTTAGAAACACTTAATAAGAAGCTGAGAGTTCAAAAGCTAATATGACCCCCCAAAAAAAAGAGGATGATAGAAAGTGAAATAAATGAAGATGATAGAAAAAAAATACAAAAGGTCTGAACAATAAACTCATAAAAACAAATAAAAGTAATAGAAATCCCTATGTCAAAGATTATTATTGATGACGAACATGAAAAAGAAAAAGAAAGAAAAATATAGTTCAATAACAATGCGAAAATTATGAACATCACCCTCATTGATCAAGATTATAAAGCACCAAAAGATCAAATCACACTGGACAGTTGAATTCAAACCTTTAAGGTATCAGACATTCTTGAACTGAAATCCCGTGCAGCTCACAATGAATTTACATAGTCACCCTGAGGAAATGCCGTTAAAAAGGGGGTTTATTCAACTAAAAAAAATGCCGTGAAGAGTGAAATATAATAAATTCCAATTTTGGTAAAAGACAACAGCCATACCTGTTTGTTCAGTGGTGTGTGAAAAGTACAAAACTCTGATGCTGCTATGCTTTCTCACGGATCCATTACATCGGGTAAGTGAGGATCAGAGAGTGTTCGAAACATTAAGGGCACATTCCTCCTTATGTTCGGTAACACTGGAGTAAGCAATCGCCACGGGGGTATCATTCCTCCCCGTGCTATGCTTCTCACGGATCCTATGCATCGAGTATGTCCCTGAATATTCCAAGGACCCCGAGCTAAAAGAGACACTTGGTTCTGGGGGAATGTCCCGTCCCCAGACCAATGAGCATGACTCGGTGGGACGTAACCCGACCCCGAGCTGAAAGAGGTACTTGGCTCTGGGGGAATGTCCCGTTCCCAGACCAATGTGCATGACTCGGTGGGACGTAACCCGACCCCTAGCCGAATAATCAAGTGGTCTCGGCGGAACGAAATCCAGCCCCGAGCCTGTATCTTGTTTGTTCTACGTGCTTGTAAACTTGCATTCACCGATAAGAACACGACTGTCATAACAGGTCCATAATTGTCTGCCCCATAGCCATCTTCTTCAATGTAGTAATTAGATCTTGCTTCGGAAACAATTTTGACACGAATTTAAACCAAAAGTGCAGTGTGGGATCTAAAATTAACATCCTGTATCCAGCCATCCTTGATGTTCTCACTAAATCATAAGGTTTTGAAGATGCAAAAGTCTCCAAAAACGAGGCCGTTTTGGCAGAGGATGCTGAAAAAGCAGATGAAAACAGAGAATAATAAGGAGATGCTCCATTGTAAGCCCTCGTCGTCGACTTCCTTAAAAAATCCGTCAACTTGAAGTAATCTCTCGACTACGTCTCGTTTTTCAGAAGGTTCGGGTGGATTCTGCCAACTGGGTCTGTGAATACGCCCGTGATTTTCTTCTTGTTACATTGTTGGCCATGCAATTATCTTCAACTCATGTTGTATAGCAGCGAGTTCTTGTCTTCAAGGCTCCATGGGTAGTAGCAAACCTTTGATTCTTTGTCGCAAGCTTCTGCATCTCCACGTGTTGTGCCGCAATCTTCTATTCCATAACTTCCGTGCATTCTCAAATCAAGGTTGCAGAAGAGAATGATGTGGAGACTAATTTCCAAAAAGCAAGTTACACTCTCGAAGCAGAAGTTAAGATTTACTCTTTAAGAGTCGATTTAGTGCATTCAGAGGCATACAAGGTGCTTTATCAATACTAGAATCATCTTTCGAGGGTCTTAATGTGAAGAAATTTGATGCTGCATTTGCAGTTGATCCCCTCTACCATCGAACATCTGCTCAGTTTGATGATGGTGGAGCCAATGGGCTCTTGTTGAATAATCTTGGAGTGTATGCAGGATGTCAGGTGCTATTTGATTCTCGGGAAGTACCCGGGAATGGCATGTCATCTGCAACAACCCTTGGGATCATAGTCAACCAATTTGATGAAGCTAATAAAAGGTTGTCGGATACTTTTTTTTTTTTTTCTCTCCAGAAATTGATAGACCAAGTTGAAGCTGTGTATAATAATGAAGTCGAGCCTGATGATGTTGAATTTGATGATTGTTGGATCAATGATTTTGATCATGATGACCAACCACGTGTTGATGAGAACCACAATGATGCAGATCCTTCTTTCACTGGCTATCAAGAGGTTTTGTCGCAGACTATGTGTTCATTATTTGAAGAATTTAATATGAATTTGTACACTGATTTCTCTCTCTCTGTCCATAGGTGATTTCCATCTTTTGCCATCGTCTTACTACGTGAGTCGCTTTTTGTTGAGTTCCCCACAGACGGCGCTAACTGTTGACGACTGATTTTGGTCTCAGGACAATATGAGAATATTACTCCCGAGACAATTCTCCCTCAATAGTGAATTTGTTCGGTTAAGGGGGAACTAAAAGCAAATTTAGCAAAAGACATATAAACACACCAATCAATAAGGAGATTTAACGTGGTTCGGCGGATCAGGTCCAACCTACGTCCACAGACACAAACTGAATAATGCTTTTATTACCGAGATATGCTTCTATGATCTCTCTTTTGTTTACAAGTCTCACAACAATGATTCTCATCCTGATCTCAACTCCTTTCTCTTACGCACACTCTACCCTTCTATTTATAATAGTGTAGAAATCAGATTCCTTCTCCTACAATAATTTCCTAGTTGAAATACTTTCCTTTTCCTATCAGGATTCCTACTTTTAAAACTACTTTCACTTCTTTTATCATTTTAGGATACTGACTCATCAGTTCTCTTTATGAAAATATGATAACTTATTATCTTATCTTGTATGGATAAAATGCTTTATCTTCCCGAACATGTCTTGCCCTATGCTCGGTTTTCACTAGGTCGGTCTTCATGTGGTCGGTCATAATAGTCTTTTGTACTGAGAATGCTGCTGTCGACCTGATAATTGCCCGGTCATCTTGAACTCAAGTGCTCGGTCACTAACCGTAAAGTTCCCGGCCCCTTACTGTTGACTCTTTAGTGGTCGGGTCGGCATTAATAATCTTGACTGAGAAGTGAATTACCTTTTTTACCCATGTCGTGCTGTTTAAATAACATAGTGCCTGAAAACACCATCAACACGTATATTTGTTTATGTGTGTTGATTGTGTGTGTGAGTATAGACCACTTCTTGTATCGTTTGTGAGCTATTAGAATTATAATTCATGAAAGATAAGTTTGGTGATAAGCACGGATTTTGCATAAGCATGAATGATTTCATTATGTCATAAGTAGGCATGAATGAATGTATGTACGTATACGATAGTATAATATAAGCATATAGGTAATAGAACGCATACGTTATTAAATTATAGTCATGCATGAACACATAATAGTAGTTACAGTTTAAAAGATAAGTACGTAAGAAAGTATGACGGTATTTAGTAAAAGCATAAGAAAAGTATATGCATATTTGAGCATCGTGATTTTCATAAATTGATTTGAAATTGAGAATGGTTTTGAAATCCAAAGTGTTTTAATAAAAGTTTCAGATACTTTTGCAGAAAACGTATTTCAGAAAAATGTTTTTTTTTACAGTTTTGAGACAGTATATGGTTTTATGGATTTTTGGGGCATGAAGTAAAAACTCACCCCAGAATGTAACTTGAGACACAAATGGAATTGACGGATATCATATGGATTAGGGATTTGAGATTTGACCCATCCCAGTTGTACATTGTTGGAATTGACGGATTTATGTACATGTGCACATGTGGAGGACTGGGGGGACGCCCCTAGATCCTCAGCGCTCAGATGGTACATTCCTGGGCGAAGATGCGCCTACGGGCGGAGATGCACAATTCAGATTTCGGTTTTCAAAAAAAGATTTCAGTTTTCAGAGACAGATTTCAGATACAGACCTCAGTTTTCAGAAATAGTTTTTTAGATGAACAGTTTTTTTTTTAGAAACACTTTTTAGAAAATAGTATTTCAGAAAAACAGGTTTTATAAAGAGTTTCAGATTCAAAAAGTATTTTTCTAAGAGCAGAGCATGCAAGAGTAGAGTATGAATTATTATTATGTACATAAATCATATAGTCCAAATCTCATTGGAAAATCATATAGTTGGCATAAATATATAATGGCATGATTGCATCAATATGTATATATGGTTAACATCTGTGTGCGCGACATGTTTCATATAGAAGTAACATTGTGTTAAATACTAGTGCATGATAGCATGATTTGATTTAAATGATTATATATATTAATAATGATTATATAAGTTGTATGTTCACTTAGAAAGAACATGTTATAAAGATGTTATAACATGATGATATAATAACATATGCATGCATACATGGTTGATGACGGTAGATTGAATGTTTGACAGAAATAATGTTTTAGTATAACCGATTTGATGATATTTCAAGATAATAAAAAGTAAGAAAGTTATTGTAATTGCCTGATCTAGATTAGCACATAGTATATAGGAAAGTAAAGGAAAAATCTGAGTAGCGCAGCAGAAGTGTGATGGGTCTCGACATGTAGTTAGTAAAATAGAAACTTGATGTCTGTTGAGATGTTTAAGATAATAGCAGTAGTGAGAATTTAAAGTATGTGTATGATCAGATAGATGGATCAATAAAAAGTAATAAGTTTATGAATGGTTTAAGAATTATGTAGTGGCACTGACCCTGTATTATTGCATGGACATATAGAAAGTCTAAGGTAATACATAAAAAGAATTAAGTCTTTGCATGTGTTTGGCGCTTAAGGAATGAACATAGTTACTTACTGAGTCTTATGACTCACAACCCATCAGTGTTTGAGTTTTGCAGGTTGGTGACCTGATCGGTCGACCACAGACACCAGAGCTTGAGGTGCTGGATAGCAGCGTTACAGTTAGCCAGTCACCAGGTCTTGGGGTGGAAGAGAGTCAAGTTGTTTATGAGTCTGGTTGTAAAGGAATCGAATTGTATAAGTTTTAAATGTAAAGTTTTTATTTATATGGATTTGCGGGCACAGAGCCTAGTTGTATTATATCTTGAGTTGATTGTTTTAGTGTTATAGTATGTGTTGGGCCCTATAGGTTGTATGATGGTGCTGGACTTTGATCCAGGTTGCATGATTTTTAGCAAAGGTCATGCCGCATTTCATTCAAGAACAAAGCACATAGGGTACAATACCACTTTGTTCGTGAAATAATGGAATAATACTGTGGACTTATTGAAGGTACACACTAATGAGAACCTTGCGGACGTAATGACCAAGTCTATCAATATAAGCAAGTTTGTATGGTATAGATCCTCTTATCGCTTATCAAAAGGCACTGAATGTGCTTAATAATTGATAATAAATAATATATTAAAATTGTGGGTGGGTCTTGCATGCATAAAAAGTAAATAATGAAAAATTAACATTCACTATTTGCACAGTGAATTTCATATTTATATATAGATGCTACATTTCATTATTTTCTTCGTTCTATTCTCAACCAAGTTCTCTATATTCTAAGAGAGAAAAATATTGTTTCTTTGAGTTGTAATTCTCATATTCCAAGAGAATATGAAATTGTTCACTCTTTGTGTTTAGAGAGAAGTTGTAAAATTATTTCCACTATAATGAAATCCTTCTACATTTGCATGTGGATGTTTCCCTCACATTGAGGGTTTTACCACGTTAAAACTGTGTCTCATTGCTTTATTTTATTATTAATATTTATGGTATGTTAAGCCTCCTAATTATTATTGTATTGTTATATTATAGACAAAGTCTCGTGAATTTACAATTGTTCTCAATTTCATTTTACTTGCATGTCAGCTTTAGCCCACGATCCCCTAACAGAAGCTACAGTGTGAGAAGTCTCGTGAACTGTATTTTTTTTTTGGTAGTGTTCACTATCTAACATTTGTATTATTTTTTATATAAGAAAGACTTGTAGTTTATTGAATTTAATGAGTAAATAATTCCGAAAAAAGCACAGTTACATCAAATGTTTCATGTAGCGTGGAAAAATATTTTTGATTTTGTCACTACTGATTCGATTTGGGACTTTAAAACATGAACCATTCTTGTTACAGGAAAACAAAATCATTATTATGGTTGTTTGCATGTTTGTAGCTTGTTATTTGTTTGTTGGAAATTCTTTACCAAGAATGGATTTTTTTTTTTTTTTTCCAGAAAAACAGTTGGAGTAAGAAACATATACAAATTAACAAGAATTTTGCATCATTTTGTCTATTAAGAGTCTGTTTCATTATGGTCCCAAAGAAATTCTAAAAAAATAATAAAAATATCATATGTTACGGAAAAATTACAAGCATAACCGTCAACACATTTGAAATTACAAACGACCCTCTGATGTTTTACTTTTCTCCTCCTCGCCTCAAAATAACTTCCAAGAACTCCCGAACACGGCCTTCCTTGTTCCCACTCGCCACCACAAAGTGTTACCGCCAATTGCAGAGAGCTCTGAAGCAGATCAACAAGCAAAAACAACTAAAACCCTTATCAAATGAGCGCAGGTAACTCCACCCCATGATTTGATTTTCAATTTTCTGTTATTGTTTCATTTGTTTATTATAGAATTGAATAGAAGCAACAATAAAAATGCAATCTTGATTATACTAGGTAATTTATATTATAAAAAAATGAGTGAACTTTAGCGGTAAGATAAAATGGGAGGGTGAATATTTTGGTCAGGTGGAGCATTTGGTGGGAATAGAGGAGCGAGACCAGTTCCTTCAGATAAAGGAGTCTTCCCTTTAGATCATATGCATCAATGTGATCTGGTATTGTTCTTTCTTTTAAGGCTTCTTGGATGTTGGTTGGTTATGTAGTTTTAACATTGTTATTATGTCTTTTAGGAGATGAAAGATTACATCGGTTGTCTTAAATCTTCTGCTCACCAATCTGAAAAGTGTAGGATCTTCTCGAAAAAATATCTTGAATGTCGTATGGCCAAGTGAGTTTTCTTAATCTCATTCAAATTGGTTGGTTGTGGGTGCTAAAAAAAATGGCTCAACTCATAAGCTTCTCACACTGTGGGCTGTGGGAAGGATTCAATATATATGCAGTCTTACTCTTGTTGCAAAGACGATGTGTTTCTGCGACTCGAACCTGTGACCTTCAGGTCATAATGGACTAACCTTACCGTTACATCAAGGCTCTGATTGGATTGAATGATTTAGCTTGTTGTGTTTTAGAACTTGCTGATTCTAATTGTAGAAACATATAGTGTGTAGTTGAAGGATGTACTTATATGGTTTCAGTTACTGTCAAGCATCACATCTTGTTTGTTTTATCAACTTATAGATCTTGGTAGAGTCAATTTTATTTGCCAACAGCTTGCGTGGATCCTTAAAGTACCTTAGGTTAAAGATTGTTCATGTATTTCTTGGATTTTTTTTTATAGCAATATGAAAGTTTGAAATGCTACATTCTTTTGACGGAACATTATCGAAGTAGGGAGAAAAACCTTCATATGGTAAATATAATTTAGAAAAAGCATACGATGGAGTATCAAGAGAAATTTTTTAGAGGGTACTAGAAAAGAAGATAGAACGTATTGTTTATATTCAAACCATTAAAGATATGTTTGAAGGCACAAATTATTAAGGATATCCAAGATGAGGTATCATGGTGTGTGCTCTTTACTAATAATATAACATTGGAGGATGAGTCTAAAGAAGATGTAAAGGCTAAACTTGAGATGTGGAGAAAAACCTTAGAAGTTAAAGACCTCTGACTAAATAGGTTAAAAACTGAACACATGGTGTGTGAGTTGAACAAAGATCGTAGAGGTAATGCGACAGAAATAAGAGTTGACAACAAATCATTCTCAAGTAGCGAGTGTTTTAAATACCTCAGGTCCATCCTTCAAAAAATGGGGAAATAGATTGAGATGTTACACATAGAATTCAATCGGGCTGGAGGAATTGGAGTGTGCATCTGGGGTCTTATGCAATCGCAATATTCCTTTAAAACTTAAAGGAAATTTTTATAGGATTACCGTGAGACCTGCATTGTCTTATGGAACAAAATGCTAGACAATAAAGCATCAACATGTCCAAAAAAATTAGGGTAGCTGAGATGGGAATAAGGTTGTTAAAGTCGAGAGGCGCATCGAGGTGATTAAAGCCAAAAAAGCGAGGCGTGAGGCGAGGGGCACGAGGCGCATGTCTATTAATAATAATTTTAAATTTTTAATATATGCGTCATTTACTTGTAAATGTAAAATATATATATATATATATATATATATATATATATATATATATATTATATATATATATATATATAGTAATATTTTGATAATAGTCCACTTTTATATTAAATCTACTTGTCAAATTCATAATACTTGACAAAATATGCATAATTAAAAACTTTAAATTCAAGAAAATATTTAAAAAAACAAACAAACATAATTATAAAGTATCTAGTCAAAAGAAACATCATCATCATATTCTTAACAAAATATGCATAGTTCAAGTTCAAGAAAATGAAAAACAGGTAGCAAGTATTAAAAATCATCTAATCAAGAAATAAACATTCAACTCAACAATCATTTTTTTAACAAGTAACAACCAATAATTTTTTAACAAAACATATATTATTAACTCATCCCATTTTGTTCATTATTGAATATGATCGGCAAAAATGAAAAATAAAAAGAAAGAAAACAGATGAAGAAAACCAGTGATGATCAGTGAATGAAAATGAAAAAAAAACTGAGGAAGAAAGAAAAAGATGAAGAAAACAGAGGAAGAAAGAAAACAAATGAAGAAAGAAAAAAGATAAAGAAAGCAGAGGAAAAAGAAAAAAGATGAAGAAAACAAAGGAAGAAAGAAAAAAGATGAAGAAAGCAGAGGAAGAAAGAAAACAGAGGAAGAAAGAAAAAGATGAAAAAATGTCCTGAAGTACAGTAATCAGCGGTTGGAAAAGAAAAATTAAAGAAAGAAAAAAGATGAAAAAGAAAAAAGAAAAAAATTGACAAAAAAATAATTAAAGGTACATACATTGTAATCGCCGGTGGTGGTACATACATTGTAATCGCCGGTGGTGGAGACAGTCGGCGGTGGTCGAGAGTCATCGATGATAGAGGAGATGGTCAGCGACAGTGGAGGCAGAAAAAATTCACAGTGGAGGCAGCAGATAAGGTAAATAATTTTAGGGGTTTTCACATTTCCTTAAATACAATGTTTTTCTCCATGATGCGCACGAATCGTCGCACCTCTCACATTTCTGCACCTCACACCGCCTCGTCGAAATCGCCTCGTCTCGCCTGTACAGATGCACATCACCCATTGCCTCGTGCGCCTCTCGCATCAAGGCGCACCTCAGTGCGCCTCTAACAATGCTGGATGGGAATGCTTATATGGATATGTAGATGAACTAAGAAAGACAGAGTTAAAAATGAAGTAATTAGGAAAAAACTGAGTGTAGCACCGATTAATGAAAATATATGATAAATAAGACTAAGATGGTTTGAACATATCCAACATAGACCTTTAAGGGATCTGGTGAGGAAAAAAAACAAATGGTGATGTCATATGTCAATCGAGGAAGGAAAAGGCTTAAGTGGACATGGATAGAAACAACAAAAGAGATACAAGTTTTTATAGAGTTTGATGAAATAATGATCTCAGATAGAGTACAATAACGTCAAAAAATCCATGTTAGAAAAGGTTTTATTTGGTGTGGTTCGTTTGTGAAAGTTTGAAATGCGCTGTTTCTTTAAAATGACGTGGTGCTAACAAAGACTGTTCCAGATTTATGGGGGAGTTCTGGTTTTTACTCTTATTTCTATTCACAAGATTGTTGCATGAAAAATTATCCTGGCAGATTCAATGTAGAAAGCATTTCTTTACATTATAAACCCAATCACAAGTTGTTTGGACTTGAAATGCTGAATCAAGGCGTAGTGTGGTTCAGTGAGAAAGAGTTAACAAAGGCATCTTTCGGGCACTGCAGAATTAGAGAGATTTTTTATGAAAAATCATTATTAGTTTACTACTTTACTTTGATGCATGATGAAATTGTTTCATAGTTCCAATAAGCATAAAGAGTCCTTCTAAATCATAATACCTATAATCTTTCATTGGTCTTCTGCAGAAACTTAATGGCAAAACAAGACTTGAATGAACTTGGGTTTAGAAATGAAAGGGACATGGGAAATTCTAGAGAAGAGAATAATGGGAGGATTGAAAATTGAAGCTGATCGATGCAATGTTTTGGGATTAAAGACTGCAGAGTCTTGAAGTTAGAGCTTTTTTAACACAATTGCTTAATGGGATATGGTCTTTTTCTTGAATGATATACTTCTCATATTGACAATAATTTTAAAGAATGGTGGGATTGGAGCATCACAAGCTTTGTTAGAAATAGGACATTTTGCTCAATAATTCTAAGGAAAAAATGAGAGAAACATAATTAAGATGGTTAAGACATATCCAACATAAACCATTAAGTGTTTCTATGAAAAAATGAGATTAAATAGTGTTGTCATATGTCAAGTAAGGTAGAGGAAGGTGTAAGTTGATATGTAAAGAAATTATAAAAAGATGTTGTGATTCTCTAATCACTAATTAGTGTTTTTGAGGAAAAAACCGATTCTATTACTACTTGAATAAAATTTATTATAAAAAATAAACTTTACAAAAAAACCTCACTCTCTCTACACTCTCTAAGCTTTCTTACCTTGAAGCTTAATCTTTGGGATGGTTTAAGCTCTCAAATGAGCTCTCTATTTATAGCCAAAACAATGACTATAATGTCAATAAATTTTAATATAGTAGTTGGTGGTTACACCAAAACCTTGACAATGGTGGATGTGGTGGCATTAATGGAAAGGGTAGTCAATGGAGAAGATAGTTGGATTCTTTCAATTCTCCCTTTTTTCAGCTGCATTCAAAAATATTGTCATTTGAAAACTATCCCGGCTATGTCTCTGCACAACTCTAGCTTGTCCCGAGTAACCACATTTATTAACATGTCAGTTGGATTCTCATATGTATGGATCTTCACTAGTCTCAGCAGTTGTTGATCTATCACCTCGCGTATCCAATGATAGCGAATATCAATGTGCTTCGCGCGGGAATGATACATTGAGTTCTTGCTAAAGTCCATAGTACTCTAACTGTCACAATGTATCTTATATTCTGTATACTTGATCCCTAATTCTTGGAGAAAACACTTAAACCATAATATTTCCTTTCCTACTACCGCTGCTGCAATATACTCGGCTTCTGTTGTGGATAATACAATACACCTCTGTAATCTTGACTACCATGACACAGCTCCCCCTATAAAAGTGTAGAGAAAACCTGTTGTAGATTTTCAACCATCAAGATCTCCTACCATATGTGAATTTGTATAGCCTTCCAAGATTGGATCAGCTCCCCCGTAGCACAGACGTAACTTCTATGTACCCTTAAGGTACCTGAGAATCTATTTGACTGCCTCTCAGTGTTATTTTCCTGGGTTAGAGAGAAAACGGCTCATTACACCTACTGCGTGAGCAATATCTGGCTTGGTACATACCATAGCATACATTAGGCTCCCAACTGTTGAAGAATATGATATTGATGACATCTCATCTATCTCTTTCTTGGATGAGGGGCACGAACTCTTGCTCAGTTTTAAATGGTGCGCTAGCGGAACGCTGACTGGTTTAGCTTTCTCTATATCGAATCTCTTGATTATCTATTCAATATAACTCTCCTATGAAAGCCACAATCTTTTGTTCTGTCTGTCACAAACTATTTCCATTCCCAAAATCTGTTGAGCTGGTCCTAAGTCTTTCATGTCGAAAGACTTAGATAGTTCCTCCTTCAGCTGGCTGATCTTCGCTGCATCTTGTCCAACAATCAACATGTCATCCACATATAATAGAAGAGCAACGAAATTTCCATCTGGAAACCTTTGAATGTAAACACACTGGTTCGCTGCAGTTTTTTTTTATAGTTTTGACTCACCATGAACGAGTCAAACTTCTTGTACCACTGCCTTGGTGCTTGCTTGAGGCCGTACAAGCTCTTATTCATCTTGTAAACAATGTTCTCTTTTCTGAAATCTTCTGGCTGCTCCATGTAGATTTCTTCATTTAGATCACCATGAAGAAACATTGTCTTAATATTCATTTATCCAAGCTCTAAATTCAAACTGGCTACCAATCCTAGAATAACTTAAATTGAAGCTATTTTTACAACAGGTGAAAAGATTTCATCAAAGTCGATTCCCTTTTCCGTAGGAATCATTTGACTACTAACCGGGCTTTGTGTTTCACCACATTTCCGCTACCATCTTTCTTCAGCTTGAACACCCATTTTTTCTTCAATACCTTCATATCTTATGCGAGCTTAACTATCTCATAAGTATGATTTTTCTACAGAGATTCCATTTCATCATGCATTACATGCAGCCATTTTCCTTTGCCTTTATGATATACAGCTTCCTTAAAACTTTCTGGCTCCCCCTCATCAGTAAGCAGAATATAGTCAGATCTTGAGTATTTGGTTGATGGAATCCAGCCTCGCTCAGATCTTCATACTGGAGATTCACTATTTTCTGGAGGTCTGTTGTCATCCAGATCTATGGATGATCATGTAACCTCTGATGGAGTAGGTTGCAGCTCCCTCTGCTCAACACCATCTTCCTCATCTGGTTATGCTTTTGTCATATAATGCACCCCATCATTATCTGTGGCCACTTATGTTAGTGCTGGGGTTGCGTCTGAATTTGAATCGATTTTTTCGACACTAGAATTAGAAGACATCTTAGGTTTTTCAATGTCTTCTATTGTCTGGTCTTCAAGAAACACTACATCTCTGCTTCTGATGAAATTCTTTTCCTTCGGGTCCCATAATATGTATCTGAATTCCTCGTCTCCATAGCCTATGAAGATGCATGAAGTAGTTCTTGCATCGAGCTTCTTCCTGAGCTCCTTGGATACGTGTGCAAATGCTAAACAGCTGAATGTTCTAAGGTGAGAATATAAAGGATTCTTACCACACTACACTTTCTATGGAATTTCAAAATTCAACGGTAAAGATGGTGATCTGTCGATCAGGTAGTAGGCGACACGAACAACTTCTCCCCATAATGGCTTTGGCAGCTTAGTCATGCTAATCATACTTCTGACTTTCTCCATAATGGTGCGGTTCATTCTTTCAGCAACACCATTATGTTGTGGAGTGCGTGGAACAATCCTTTCATGTCGAATGTCGTGTCTTCCGCAGTAAGTATCGAACTCTCTAAAAGTGTACTCGCCTTCATTATCTATGCGGATGCACTTCAGTTTCTTCCCTGTTTCACGCTCTACCATGGCATGGAACAGTTTGAAATAATCTAGGACCTGATCATTTATTTTCAGAAAATACACCCACACTTTCCTGTAGATGCGTATAGTTGAAGGCAAATTATAAAGCTAAAGAAAAGATATGAGTATAGTTGTGTATAGGAAATATTGATTTTCACAATACGACAACTATATATATTGGATATCGGATCTCCCGTCTAGTTATTTAAAATATTATTTAATGATTGTTTTGATATTTGATATCAGAACTTGTGACTATTGAATAGTTACTTGTTCTTTATAAACAGTTATTACATATTTTAAAACGACCAGTGGTGTCATTGATGTAGAGATAAACATTAAGAAAGATATCTGGTTAACTAAATAACTTAGAACAGTGCTCTATGAGATTTTATCACATAAGTATTAGATGTTTATTCTGTATGGTAAATGATGGTCTGATACGAGATCACACCACATATCCTTATCCATTTAATGAATATTGTATTCAGGAAGTGATTAAATCTCATTTAACCAATTATCGTCATTGGACCACAGATTTATTAAACTAATACATTAAATGTATGTAGTTTCATGAATTAGAAATTGCCTTGGATAGTTTTCTTTACTTCGTAACTTAGATATTGAGTTGTCATGACTTAGTTACGTGTTTCTAAAAGAACACATATTGAACATCTTGAATGGTTCGAGAACTTTTAATATGTTTCTAATGAAACGTAAATAGAATATTTTGACTGGTTCAAAGATATTCGGTTTGAAGTTTTTAAAAAAACTACATCATTAAAATTCATCGTGAGTCTTTGAATTGTTTAAAGATGTTTGATATGATTAAACATATGAATTTATGGCAATTAGTTCTAAGGGTATAAAATGAATATAATTCTTACTCATTATTATTCTTCTACGATTCCATTGTGATGGAATTGGTTAGTGGGAGAAGTCGAATCTTATATGATTTGATTCGTTTGATATTGAGTGTTACCGAATTAGTTTCAATACTTTTGGGGATATGCTCCAATAACTCTAATTTGTCCTTTTAATTAAGGTTCCATTAGTTTCTACAGTTACATATATGATATGTATAGGTAAAAAATTCGAATCTTAAAAAGTTTGAGATTTGAATCTTTCTTTTGTATAATAGTTATATAATTGAAAGTACTTGCGCCTCGGAGGTACAAGAAAAAGTTTATCATTTATTCTATTTAATAGAATATTGTATTTTATTTAATGGAATATCTTTTTTACAATCTCGAGTAATAAAACTATTTTATTACTTGGTGTGTAACATCAGATGTTGACCATTGTAGAAAAGACTTGACTTATTAAAGTCAAATGTGAGAGTGATAAACTATAAATGGAATTACATAATTAATAAGATGAAAAGACCCTTAGACATCTTTCGTATAAGTTCAATAGGATGTCAGAACCATTTACGAAGTATTTGATACTTAATAATTCTGTTGTTTTCTTATCGAAGAAAAATATCCTATAACTTGTAGTGGGAGCGATATTTGATATCGATTTCGGAAGTTAGCATTGAATCATAGATTTAAGTTTGTTCGTAGCTTACTGCGATCAAGTTTTGAACTTGATTGAGCTTTTGTTATGAATCGTTCATAAAATGTGCAAATGGTTTGCACATCAAAAACACAGTGCACTTATTAAAGGTTTGACCTTTATAGTATGACAGTGAGAAAATTTACTCAGCAATCTATTGTAGATTCTGAGGAAACTTGTCTCTAGTCGCACTAATTGAACAATTAAAGATCTGTTGGTTAATGTTGATATTAAACTATATATTTTTGCTAAAGAATGCAAAGTGGCGTTCCTGAATGGTTTCTTCGAATAAGAGATCCATTGTGATTTCTTTGTTTGAAGAGTTCATTCTAGAATAGCCCTGGAGTTTGTATTCTGCTAAGATCATTGTTTGATATACTAACTTATAGAGCCTATTGTAGACTTGGGAAAGCCTTCCAGAAATTGTATTCTCTAATTTTGATTACAGTCAGATTGTCTGATTCTATCAAAACATAGAGAATTCATATTTGATAGTAGAGTCAGTGGGAGCGTACAAATTTCTTTCTAGTGTCATATATCCTAATGACATTATCATTATTAATGTAATAATGAGATGTATGTGAGGTAAATGGTTTACCTAAGTCTTCGTTTCTCAGTGAAAACAGTGGGAGTAGTCTTTTTTATATTTGGTATAATTTTTATATATGATATAAAATAAGAGACTTGTGAGATACTCCCATTAGTCGTGCATTAGATATGATCTAATAATGGACACAACAAGACTAATTGTTTGATAGTTAGAATACATGTTTGACAGTTAGTGTGTCTCTTTTATATAGTATTCATCCTTAGTAAAGGATGATTCCTTTGTCGAAAGAGAAATTGATTAGAATGTCTAGTCAATTTTATGCATCATAGGTCGATGACATAATGAATACTATATTATGTGCAAATAAAGTTATCAATTCAATCATAATTTTTGCGAGCAATTTTGATATGCTACAGACCATAGGATGTGTCTGAAACATGTTCTTTGTTATTTTTGAGATATTAAGAACGAGTTTCTTATTCATGGAGAATATAGTCTGCAACCACGGGGGCCTGATTAGTTTTGAATCTAATTTTGATGATAGACGGTTTATGTCATAAAGAATCAGAAAAGATGCAGTGGAAGTATTACAAATGAGTCTACTGTAAGTGGAATTAATTGTAATTTATGAAGTATTGACTTATGAAGTTGCAAAGTGACCTTATAGATTATAAGTTTTTGATATTGGTGTTGTGCTTGCGGTTGTCTGCATAGTATTTTGGACCTGATCCCTAAATACTTGGACAATTCAGTAGCTATAACACTATATTGATACTGCATCTGAGTCATATTGATGTATAACTTAGGTTATACAAAATATGAATGATGCTAGTTAAGCAAAACGTTTGGGTTTGTTGGACAAACTCAATATGTTATAGCGGGCCTACTTGTTGTTCTCTACCTCTTGAGTGCTAGGTCAGCTCTTGAGGACCATGCGTATGTAATACATATTAAATGTGTATATGATACCGTGGATTGGCACTAGGGCAAGTGGGAGAAATTGTTAGGGTTGGTGCTCGGAGTGCCAATCCGGATCGTATTTATGTTCGATTCATGAATACGAATAATTTATTTTTCCATAATATTACTTATTTATGGTAGTACTTCTTGATTTTATATACATATTCGATCTAATTACGATTAGATTGAAACTAAATATGATTTAGTGATATGTATATATTAGACAAAGACCCGATAATATTTGTATTGCGCGGTTACAAAGTAGTTCGTAATTATCATTGGGAAGTGATATTACTAAAAATATATTATCAAATAAAGTTTATGGTCAAGATTTACTAACAATGGTTGGTTAGTAAAATCCGCTGAGACCAGTACACGTCGTATATCGA
>SKCR01053123.1:0-30530 GCA_019454045.1 Zanthoxylum bungeanum | reverse complement strand
TTGAGTCTTTCTTCCTCGTTTTGCGTGCAATCGTGTACGGAACGGAAAATTCATCGTCGCTAACTTGTAGTACTCTCCGAGAACTTCGAATTGGCAGGTGGCTCGGGTCATGAAATGAAGCGACGAGTCGGGATCGGGATACCCATAACTCAAGTGTTTCTTCATCCTTTCCGCCATTTACGGACGATCCGGGGATGCCACCGGCCACCACAAAGTGAAGGGGTGGTCGGCGCACCCCTCTGGTTGGTTGCGCTGGTCGTTGTTGGTCAGCAACCCGCCGGTGTGACCATGGGTCGCCAAAACGTGTTTGAGGACGTGGGGGGTCGTGTGGGAGAATTGTGAAGCTTATGCAATTATGGCAATTTTCAGAAACTTTAAGGTATATATAGAAAAATTTCTGAAATTTATATTCTAACCCCGTGAAATTATAATTAGGTCTCTGTCATGGGACTTTCTCGTAAATTCATATTTTTGAACCCCTTCCAATACAAATTCGAAAAGTGTTCAACACGAAAGTTGTTCGTCTCGGAAAAATGAGTCTGTTGGTTCAAGAATCATCTCAATCAGAGTTCTTTTGTTATTTTTATAGTCGAAATAAGAAATGTTTATGCGTATAACGATATAAATAGAAATCACTTAACCGATTCTCAAAACCACTCGTTTTCCAACGTGATAAAGCTTCACTTTAAAACGTTCTGATCTATATTCCAACACTTAAATCCTTATTTTCAAACATCATCTCTTTCCCAAATCCTTAACTTTAATTCGAAAATCTTCCAACACTATTTCGAAAAATTCGGGGTATTACATGATTGTGGAAGATTAGATTCATTATAATAAATGTTCCTCATATGGGATGGATTTTGTAATTTGAGGACAAGCTTTAGAAGATAGATGCTTCATTTGAGATGGGTTCCTTTGTAAAAAAGCAATGGTCCATATAACTGATAATGAGTGGAGCCTCCTTTGTTGCTTGAACATCCCATTGCCCTTGGTTTGTCTTAGAAAGATTGGATCCCTCGAGAGGGATGAGGGTCTTAAAGAAAATAAGAGAGGGTCTTAAGGATGTTTCTTGGTAGGATGCCTTCCTTTTATTGATTCTTTTCTTCTTTTACCATCCTTACTCAGAGGACACATGTCAAGTTCCGACTGGATTCTAAAATCACCCAGAACAAGTACACAAATGATATTTATACAATAATTGTATAATATTTTATACAACCATATGTATTTGGAAATATATTTTTTTTCCATTTTACTCTTTGTGCTTTTCTAAATACATTTGTTTGCATAAAGTATTGTATAAAGTGTTGTGTATATATTAACAAGTACCATCTTGGATTCCACTGAGTACACAAACAATTACACAAAACAATAAAAAACAAAAACCATTTCATTATAAAACAAAAAATATTTCACTAAATGATAAAATTAATTTTTATTCTTATATTTTTTTGTGCACATCTATGTGTATCATTTTTTTTTCCTTTAAAGAGCACAAAGTATAAAAAATTTTAAATTAAATGATAAACCAGTCGAGAGTCTATGCGATGCGCGGGTTGATTTAGATAATATATATTCTTATGTCATTTTATATTATAATTTTAACACATGTTTTTAAATTTGATTAAATATTTACATTGATTTTTTTTATGATTTTGAAAATGGGATTTGTACATATTTTGTTAATGTATACTTTGTTCGCGTATCCTTTTTTCAATATTCATAGTGTTTGGATTTAAATAAGTTGTGTATTTTTGTAAGAAGAACTTGGAAATTCATAAAGAGATTTTAAATTGTTCATTTTTGAAAAGGAAAATAACATTTTTGACAATGATCAGATATGAGATAAAGCTATAATAGTTAACTATGAACCTAGTAAAAAAAAAAATCTTCTTTCATTTACTAGATACAAATCAAACTCAATTTCTCAGTTTTTATATCCATGTTCATAATACTCCATAAAAGTCATTTTGTGTTATCCACATAAATGTGTTATTGAACACTTAGCTCACACTAATAATTATTTTTGGAACTTCTCATCAATCTTCTTAGGCTCCAAATCTTCCATTATTTTTGGGAAATTCAGATTCTTCTAAAATAGTGGCATCCCTAAGAACCTCATATTTTTTAATTCCATTTTTTTAGTTGTTCAATCTAATCTTGAAGCTCCCAATAGGAAAAAAATTAGTATCATGGAATAGCAATAGCTGACTTCTGATATTAGACTCTGGAAGATAAATTTACCTGATGCAAAGCAAATATGAAAAACCAAATGAATAGAACTTTAGTTATTAACACATTTTTAAAAAAATACTTCAAAAAAAAAAAACTCTTTATTTCAAATGCCAAATAGAATGAATTCAGGATGATTATTGTTCTGTGGAACATCCAAAAACTAAATATTCTTTATGCAATAAATATTTTAATGAATTGTTCCTTTATGTTTTACCTCATACTCACTAAATCTGCCAGCATTGCATATCCTCTCAAACAAATCTCCTGCAGCATATTCCACGATTATGGATAGGAGAGTATGGGTCAGCATGACCTACGAGGAATAGCCATAAAAATCATATGTAAAAACCTATTTCGGAAAAAAAAAGAAAAAAAAAAAAAAAAAAAAAAAAAAAAGACATACATATTCATTGCTATTTTTCAATAGGAAACAACACATATTCAATTGATTCCTTGTTTGCATGTTGAAACTTAATGCTTGGTGGCAAATGGTTCAGGACTTGATTGTCAGGTCTTGAGTTCGAGTTCAGGGGGTGCATTTCTTATATGAAACTGGGGCAGTCAGGGATTTTACCTGTTCCGCTTAAGACCGGGTCAGATGATTTGGCGGCAGGGTTTCCAATGCTTCCAAAAAAATGTTGAAACTTGATGTAGAGATGACAATTGTTTGTATATATATATTAAATTTAGTTCAATGTATATGTTTTATTTAATTATAGTAATTAATTAATATTAGTTCATGTATATTTATTTTTTGAATCTTGAGCTTATTAATTTGAATTTAAATTTAGTCATATACATGTATAATTGTTTTTAAAATCTTGAGCTTATTAAATTTCATTCATATTTATTTAGAAGAAAGAGAATACATTGCACACACAAATATCCAAATTCTTTCCAAATGCATTGGACTTCCACCAAATAAGGGGATAGCTCAAATTATGAATAGACTAAGGAGGAGCTTAGGGAGGGTTGTGGATGAATGAGGAGATTAGAAAGGTCGTCTAAATTAAGGATCTATTGGGTATAACTGTAGGAACCACTTTCCTAACACAAGAGAAACACGTTAGGCACCCGGGATTGGACTAGAAAAAATTTTATGCCCTTCTCTTTTCTGGCCGAAAGTTACCAATTCCAATACTGAAATTTTGCATCTGTTTTGGGTAAAATTTCAGCCCCGGAATAGCCCCTGAACAGCGGCACAAAACTGGACTATTTTGGACCCGAAATGCGCCAGCTCACTGCCCAGATCAGCCCATGATTGAATCAGTTTCTGCTATATTTCAGGTCTGATTTTCTAGCCAAAAACAGTCCCAAAACACCCCCCAAAACACATCTTAAAGTTCCTTAAAATTTCTGGATCAAAAGTTAAATAAACCGAGTCTCGTTTCACTGAGACTGTGTGCAGCAGTGAGCAAAAACAATGCTCAATACCGGGGATCAAAGAAAATGGATGAATATGAATTTTGGTTCGACACCAAAAGGACTTCTGTGCTATGTCTCACAACCAACGAAAACTAGTGTGGACTAGACTCACGAAATAAATCTCTAAAACACTTTTAGAGATTAAAGATCACACTTCAACTTTTGCTTTTTGCTTTTTCTTTTTCTTTTGTTCTTCTTTTCTTTTCTCAACACTTGAGAGAATTGCAGGAATAAGAGAGGTGGTGGCTAGGGTTCGGAATGAATGAGATAGGTAAAAGAAAATCAATTTTTCTTTTTATACTCAGGTTTATTAATTTCCAAAATTAACAAAACGTTTTCCCTCCCCACCAAGCAATTTTCGGCCAAGGTGTTATTTTTTTCAAAAATTTTATAACAACATATTTACTTTCTATAAAGACAAAGATGTTACAAAAATAAGAAATAATTATCACCTTTAAAAGGTAACTACCAAAAACAATCCAAGGGTTTCCAAAACCCAAAATTTGGAAATTCCAAATTTAGCCTTATTAAATTATCTCATATATAATTTAATATTATGTATTAATAATTATCATATAATTATTAAAACCATATATTAAATTTTAACATATAGTTTCAAGTGTGACAAAATAGTATTATTAATCATATTAATAATATTTTCATATGTGAATATATAATTGGACTATCTAATTATTTTTATTCTGCTATAGTATATCAAGCTAGCACATGGACCAATGGACCTACGTTTCTGAGCTCCAATAATCTCGGATAATTAAGCTCTTAATTAAATATTCTAAATCATTAACTTCAGATTATTCCAGTAAAATCCTGAAGCTACACTCTCGTTGCCGCGGATAGATAAATTAAGCTGAACCACGTCGGTGTCCATCGATATAGTCATTACATATGGATTTGACCCTTCACGAGTAACTCGTAATTAGAGTAGGGTCATAATGTCCGTTATACCCCTCTAATTATTTTTATCTTAAGTACAATTGATTCTCTAATGAACAATTTATTCATAACTATTATGAATGTTAATCTTTCTACTCGTAATAGAAAGACTTGAGCGCTCTAACCATTCAAGTACTGAATCAACCCTTAGAGAAGATACTCATCTACTTCTCGCAAGGAGTAACTTTATATCTATGTAAAACGTCCCCAGCTACACACCAAACCATGTCCCCAAAGTACATAGCTATTAGTTGGGATTGCTACACCAACCTCACCTTTGTAAATCAAATGACATAGCTTGTCATGCAAGAATTCGTAGTACACTCAAGATTAAAATCAATCCATATATGACCATCTAGTAGATTGAAAATGAATTTCTTTATTTAACAGATATTATAAGAAACTCATTTCTATCTGGGTCCAATCCTATATGATCACATCATACAAGGTTCTTTCATTCTCATGTCTCCACATGGACGATCCCGGATCAAGGTCGCCATATAATTATAGAATGGACCGCAGCTATAGATAAACCACAAATAAAGTGCTTACTTTATTTGATCTCTATGGACTATTTAAGATTACTAACTTCAGACTTAAATCCTCTTGTGTATCACACTCATACACTAAGTCTGAAGGCACACGAGTAATCAAGGGTAATCAAGACAATTCACAATATGCGATATTAAAACAAACACTTTGATAAATGAATAATGCATCATTTTATTTCCTAAAATATAATATTGTTTACATTACATCAAGCTCTATGGCATATATCCCAACAATCTTCTACTTGCACTAGAGCAAATTGGACATGTCACATAATCTTAGACCATCTAGGTAACCTTCAAACACTTTAGCCTACAAGGTCTTTATAAACGGATCAGTCAGGTTCTCTACGGATGTAATCTTTATGACGGAAACGTCTCTTCTCTGCACTATCTTCCCAATGAGATGATATTTCCTCTCTATATGCTTTCCCCTTTTGTGGCTTCTAGGTTCCCTTGAATTTGCCACTGCACCACTATTATCGCAATAAAGTTTGAGTGGTTTATCCATATCTGGAACGACTTCCAGATCTCCCAAGAACGTACGGAGCCAGACTGCTTCCTTATCTGCTTCGCAAGCTGCTACATATTCAGCCTTCATGGTGGAGTCAGCAATACAAGATTGCTTTATACTCCGCCATACTATAGCCCCACCACCTAGGGTCAATACTGATCCAGATGTTGATTTCCTAGAATCGACATCTGTATGAAAATCAGAGTCTGTATATCCCCTTAGAATCATGTCCTCATCGAAATATACAAGCATATAATCTCGCATTCTCTTCAGATACTTGAGAATGTGTTTCACAGCCACCCAATGATCTAATCCTGGGTTAGACTGAAACCTACTGACTACTCCCACTGCAAAACAAATATCTGATATTGTGCATAACATAGCATACATGAGACTACCAACTGCTGAGGCATATGAGATATGTCTCATTTCCTCAACTCCTTGAGGTGTCTTAGGAATCTGTTCCTTTGACAAATGAATTCCATGTCGATAAGGCAAATTGTCTTTCTTGGAATTATGCATCCCAAATCGCACAAGGATATTGTCAATGTAGGATGCCTGACACATAGCTAACAGTCATTTTTTGTGATCCCGAATTATCTGGATCCCAAGAACATAACTAGCCGCTCCCAAATCTTTCATTTGGAATTAGTTAGCTAGGCAGGTTTTCACGTCCGATAATATCTTTACATCATTCCCAATGATCAAAATATCATCGACGTATAAAACAAGAAAAACCACATTCTTGTCAATGACGCGCTTGTTGATTAGTGCATGAAAGTGTACTTTAAACATCGCTAACTCGACTTATTTATCATGTATTTAATCTTAATTAGAGTTTATTTTGTGCTTTTTTATTAGGAAGCAATGGAACATGAAGATTGGATCAATTACACATATTTCAGGACTTTGTAGACGCATCGAAAACACGTGGGAGGAGCTGAAACGAAGAAAGCACATGACCGGGAATTCGCCACGCATCGCGACTTGACAATTCCACGGGTTGCGACGTGCCAATTCCACACATCGTGACGTTCTCCAGTTTCACTCTCCATATATTTTCCTACGAGTTGGGCGCTGAGGCACCCAAACACCAGTGCTGCGGTGCCCCAGAACACCCAAAACCCTATTTTGATATGTTTTATGCTCACAATGACTCCGGAACTTCGCTATATAAACTCAACTTCGTCCAAAACCCTATGGGAATAGAAAATAAGAGAAAAAAGATAGAGAAACAAATGAAAAGCACACACCAAGAGCCACAAACATAAAATCAAGAGAAAAGAACGAAGAACTTCAAGCCAAACATGATGTCTCTCCGATCTATCAACACGGTTTCTCTCTTATGCATGGAGAACTAATCTCCTAGGCAAAGCTAATGATGAACTCTTGTATTCAACTCTTATAATTCATGTTATTGATTCTTGGATGAACTTTATTTCTTAATACAATTGATATCTTATTATTCTCTTTATCTTTTAATTATATGAATCTAGAAACTGTATTTTATCAACTTGCATATAGATCCAGTCATGCTTCTTATATGTGTGATTTGTGAAATCAGTTGTGACTAGTGAAGTTGTTTTACAAGTTCATCTTCTGCTGTAATATTGCTTGAGGGTATATTGTCGACGTTAGATAGGTTGTAACGATGACTTTGTGTGTTGTTAACATAAATGAGATAATTTATTAATTACTTTAGAACTTAATATGTGTATAATTGAATATTTTCCGATTGTTGGATTGGGATGTGAAACCTTCAATTGCGTAATAAAAGAATCAATAAATGAATATAAGAACTTGATACAAGAGGGATTCCTGACGCTTTGGTATTTCTCTCTATTGATAAAAGCCTGTAAACTTTTCATACTACTTTGTTTAAATTACATATTCAATCTTTTCTTTAAATAAGTTATTGCTAAACATTTTTTCTTAAGTGAATTAGTTCCTCGTAACCATCTCTCTGAGGAATCGACACCCCAACTATACTGCGATAACCGTGAATATTTTTAGGCGGAATCAAAATTTAGCGTCGTTGCCGGGGAGACGGTTTACAAGCAAAAGGAGCAGGTTTGCTTGTTCAACAACAAAAGCGGTAATTTCATTCTATATTTTTTATTTTATTTATTTATTATTTGTTTTTTTCGTTTCTTATTTTACTTGAGTTTAATTGCATGCCTAGACGTAGGGATAGATTTGGTAGATTCGTTAGGATTGAAGAGGATTACTCAGACTCTGACAACATATTTGAAAATATTTTTGCCACACCATCCCCGTCTAGTGCACACACCATGAGTGAATACGAGAGACAACCTGCAAGGACTCTTGAAGAGTACCTCCATCCTACTCGCACAGCTACACCATCGTGCTTCATGTTTCCTCCTAATGCACCACAAATAGATTTTAAACCTAGGATGATACAGTATCTCCCAACCTTCCATGGTTTGGAGAACGAGAATCTCTATGTGCACATTAGAGAGTTTGAAGAGGTCGTGGCAACCTTCCATGACCGGTTTGGAACCACTGACATAATTAGACTTAAGTTCTTCCCTTTTGGCCTTAGGGATAGAGCTAAGAGCTGGTTGTATTCTCTCAGACCTCGGTCAATAGGATCATGAGGCGAGATGATACAAACATTCTTTAATAAACACTTCTCACAACATAAGACGAATGCCTTGAAAAGACAAATATCTACCTTTCATTAAAAAGACAGTGAAATCCTTTATCAAACATGGGAGAGGTATAAAGTGATGTTAGCTAGTTACCCTCACCATGGGTATGATAGTTGGCGCATAGTGAGTTATTTTTATGATGGTCTAACCCCTAGAGAGCGCCAATTCGTTGAGACAATATGCAATGGTGATTTCATCCGAAAAGACCCTGTTGAAGCATTCGAGTACTTAGATGACCTAGTTGAGAAATCTCACACATGAACTGGACCTAATGCCATGGATAACACTGATAGGACACACCCCACTCCTTCTAGTAAAATCATATACCACCTTAGGGAAGAAAATAGTCTTAAAGCACAAGTTGAGCTATTAACTAGATATATGATAGCCTTAATAGCCAAAGATAGCAAAACTATGCTTGCAATAGCCCACTTAGAACCTCAAGAGGTATGCCTTGTGTGCAAGAGGACTGATCATCTTACACAAGAGTGCCCTGTAAATAGTGAGATGATGGGAACATATGAGGACCAATGCAATGCATTAGGGATTTATAGGAAGCCTTATACACCTTAATCAGACACTTATAACCCTGGTTGGAGGAACCATCCCAACTTTAGTTGGAAACAATAGCCTCATCAGTCGAGTCAGACATCACAACCTAGAGGTTATAGTGCTCCCCAATATCACACATCTTCCGTTCCTAGAAATTCTATAAAGGATACAATGCAAGCATTTTTGGAGACCCAGAGCAAAAACAATCAAAGGTTTAAGTCACTAATGACCCAAATGGCTGAAGAGAATAGGGAGATTAAGAGCCAAGTTTCCAAATTGACTAATGCCCGAAGTGTGAAAGAACTAGGAAAATTCCCATCTCAAGCTTAACCTAACCCACAAGGGCAACACATGGAACATGTTGATCATGAGGAAGCCAATGTAAAAGGAGTTAATCCCATAATCACTAGAAGTGGAAATGAGGTAGGGATGCAGGACACTGCATGTGCCACTAAGGATAATAGTGCAGATACCCCTCGGGAAGATCAAATGACACATATCCCAGTTAGAGTACCCTTTCCTCAAGCGGTTAGGCCCACTACCAGAGCTGCAGACCCAAACGGTGAGATCCTAGAACATCTTAAGCAAGTAAAGATCAATCTTCATTTATTGCATGTGATCAAACAAGTTCCCACATATGCGAAGGTTTTAAAGGATCTATGCACCATGAAGAGGAAGCATCACGTGAAGAAAACTGCATTCTTAACAGAGCAAGCCAGTACATTGATTGAGCAAAAGGCCCAACCAAAATATAAAGATCTGGGTGCCCTACCATTGCTTGCCACATTGGCACTTATGAGTTTGGTCAAGCTCTATTAGATCTAGGTGCGAGTGTTAATCTCATGCCATATTCCATCTATATGCAGTTGGGGCTTGGAGAGATTAAGCCTACATCTGTGGTTTTACAGCTAGCTTATCGCTCTGTCAGAACTCCATGGGGGGTAGTGGATGACATCTTATTCCAAATCAAAAAATTCTATTACCCAATTGATTTTCTGATTCTATGCTTTAGGTATACCTCGGGTTCTTCACTTTCTTTTTATAATATAGCTCCTTTAATGACCTTAATAAGTGTATCTTCAATTTCTTCTTAGTTGATGCCTTCACGTCTTTAAAAATACTTAGGTTTCCTTAGGTTTCTTTACGTTCTACCATAGCTCTGGGATAAATATATACAAGAATAATCATTGTTGCTAGTAAAAATGATTATACTTGATACATCTCCAGTTCCACATGTCTGACCTGATCTTAGCATTCATTCTCTGAACTTAACTGTTTAATTGTCTATTTCCTCTTCGCTCTTTTCCAACTGCTTATGGGCTCCGTCCTCCAAATTCTCCTATCTTTACCTATCTGTGAGGCTTAGGACCTTATAGTTTATGATCAAGCTCTCTATATGCTCTAAGTTTATCATCAGAGTTTTCTGATATTCTAACTTCAATATATTAATCCTTACTGTTAACATTGACACTAGCGACTTGGTTTTGGTTATTGTTCATACTCTTTTCTTACCTTCAAATTCGTTGCTAAAGTCTGGTCAACTAGCTTTTACACTGACCTATTTTCGTTGTCTGGTTATCCCACTTTCACTTAGTCCTACAGTCTTGTTCCATCAAGTGTTGCCCTGGTCTCAACAATATCTTATATTCAGTTTCATTGGTCGTCTTATGCTATACTCGTTACTTTTCTTCCAACTCTATACTTACTAGAGCTTCGGTCTCACACTAACGCTTAGAGGCTTGCTGCTATGTATTCCACAATGTACCATCTTGATACTCTTTTCCTTCAATTTCTAAATGGAAAAATTTATTGTTATTCATCTTTGTAGTGTTTAACGTTATTACTCACATATTCTTGTCATTGCTTATCTAGACAGTTCCTCTTTTTAAATCTTTTACTTTGAGTTCTTTTTCCCTTTCTCTTGTGCTCTTATTCTATTTCTGAAACTTTTATGCTCTATGCCCATGTCTTCTTATTCGAGAGGTATTATCTTTTAAAGGTTTCTTTGTCATACCTCATAGAATACAGTAATACGTCACGAATTTACTTATTTTGGGGAATATCATTGGGACGAACTTTGACGTCTGTAGACGCTGGTTTTCGCCCGAGGTCCACAATCGAGATTTTGTATAGGGGCACTGGCGATCCTGCAAAACAAAGATGTAGAATGAGCGGGAGCACTGCCCACCGGTGTGGTGGGTGCCGGGGGCACTCCGACGCCCAAGTCAGTAATGGGACTAAAGAAAGTTATAAAGGAGAGGGCTAGGTTAGATGCTACCTTAAACTCTGTAGGGTACCGTGAATGTGGTGTGAATATGAGGTTTAGAGAGCTATGGAGAGGGAGTAGTACTGGGCTATCATTATGAGAGCTCTCCCCTCGTAGGAGAGCTAGAAGTTCCTTTTATATGTTATTTGAGGTGAGACTCATGAATACTTTTAACTGACATACCTTTGGTGTGTTGGTAACGGTCGTATCACTTAAGAAGCAGTTAAGGACAGTCATGGAGAAGCAGTTATGGAGATTGAAAACGGTCGAGTTATAAATGGTGTTTTATGTGTCTGAATGTTACATGGGCTACTGTACGGTGGGTCTTCGGGTCTGAGTTGGTGTGGGCTTGCGAATCTTTGGGCCGACACACACTAAATCCGGGCTTCATAAGAGAGTGAATCTGTGATGGCAGCTTGGGACTGAAGTAAAGGTCGAAATTGCCCTTGGGTCAAATTTGGCCCAAACAGTTTGTCCCCTACTCTCTAATTCAAGGAGTCATTGGCTTGGAGAGTACTTGAAGCATGAGACGCTTGGGACGATGCCCTAATATGTTGGTGTACTCGTGCGTTGATGCTGCATACTAATTGAACCAAACGAATGTCAAGTTATCAACTTGAGTCTACAAGATCCATTTGGGGAAGTACCCATTTGTCCGAGCCAGATGATGGTCGAGAGAATGAAATCAACTCTACTAGAGCCATTGGGGAAGTGCCCAATTGATTGAACCAGATGAAGGTCAGTACATCAGTCATACGACATGTGTCTTCCATGTCTACAAGTTGACTCGAAATGAGTCTATGGGGGATGTCCCCGGTCGACTGGACTTGATGAGTCCAGGAGGATATGAGTCATACGACATGTGTAATCCATGTCTACAAGTTGACTCGAAATGAGTCTATGGGGGATGTCCCCGGTCGACTGGATTTGATGAGTCCAGGAGGATATGAGTCATACGACATGTGTAATCCATGTCTACAAGTTGACTCGAAATGAGTCTATGGGGGATGTCCCCGGTCGACTGGACTTGATGAGTCCAGGAGGATATGAGTCATACGACATGTGTAATCCATGTCTACAAGTTGACTCGAAATGAGTCTATGGGGGATGTCCCCGGTCGACTGGATTTGATGAAGCCAGGAATATATGTCATACGACATGGGTAGTTCATGTCTATAATTTGACTCGACATGAGTCTATGGGGGATGTCCCCGGTCGACTGGATTTGATGAGTCCAGGAGGATATGAGTCATACGACATGTGTAATCCATGTCTACAAGTTGACTCGAAATGAGTCTATGGGGGATGTCCCGGTCGACTGGACTTGATGAGTCCAGGAGGATATGAGTCATACGACATGTGTAATCCATGTCTACAAGTTGACTCGAAATGAGTCTATGGGGGATGTTTATTGAGTGCCAAACTTCTCATGGTATTGTCGACTTGGATCCTTAACAAGTACAACAGTCACATGTGTAGTGTCGAGTGGGATATTTGCCTTATGCCGAGTGTAGTGTCGAGTGGGACAATCACCACAGGATGAATCTTCATTTGGAGCATCCTTTTCATTTTTACAGTGTCAAGAAGCTCAATTAAAAAGCTCATGAATCCCACACCGGTAAGGGCCTACAACAAAAAAAAGAAACAAATTGCCCTTCTATTGAGATCCTATCAACCAGAGCAAGCCCATCCCTGTCGAGGCATATGTGGATAGAATTCGTCCCAGAGTAACTCCCAACATTCATAAGGTCGAAACCTGCCTGGAACAGAATCCAGCCCATGTCATTCCTTCATCAGCCAAGATACAAAGTTTCAGATCCAACACGAGAGGTTAACTCATGCCTAGGTAGAAACACTGAAGCTGCTGGTCGTTCTGATGGAATTATTGTTGGAGTATCATGCGCTATATGGGCAGCTTCTCAGTCTACCCCTCAGGCTTCTGTCTCCATTCAAGCGAATAGGCGGGGTCGTAAGACTCCAACCACAGCAGAAACACCTCCATAAAACCCTTCCAATCGAGCCAATTAGCCACAAAATGAATATAATCCTATTAAAAGTCTGAGCCTAACAGTGTCATAATTGTTGGTGGTGTGAAGGGGAATAGCGGGTCTGCTCCATCATAGACTGATGTCTGGAATGGGTATGGTTTCATGGATATGATTTACACAACGAATGGTCGTTGATGGTCATTTGTTGATGGGAAGTCTAGATTCAAGGGACCAAATTGAGTGTAATGGGCATGTGAAACTTAGCCTGCGACTTTCACGCATAGAACCAATTAAGGCCTACCAATTGCTTGTTAGAATGTCGCACAAGGTTAACTGTAAACCTGACCGAGTCATCCATGGAGCTTTTGCAACCTCCTCCTCTTGTCGATCCAGCGATTTTGAATGCAAAAGTGTAGGGGCTGTTAGGATGTGTCGTCTCGTGCTGCGAAGCGGATTTGGGCCTGTTGGGCCCGCTTAGACTGGGAGACGTTTATCTTGTGAGCTTGGTTCGTCCACATGTCAGATTACTTCTCAAGGTCAGCAGAGTGTAAGACTTGAGAATAATCATCGTAGACTTGATTCTGGTTCATTGAGTTCTACTCCAAGGATCCTTGAGACTATTCTAGCGAAAATTTTCTTGAGGTCCTTAGTTTCTAGTACATGGCTGCGTGATATGGTGCAAACCTACTGTCGTATGCTTGAGTATTTTTTCAGGTTTGTGTCTCTAATGTCTGCATGCCAGGCTACTCATTCCGCCTGTAGCTCCTTGGTAATTAGATTGTTCTCTTTCTATATGAAGGGATGCCGCGTGGGTTTCTCAAGGTGAGACCTGGGTGATTAGCTCGCTCTTTTCACTGTCGCGTGATATTCATGCATATGGGATGATTTGTCACCAAGCGCGGTGAAGGTTGTATCATATGAGCTCTCAGTGTCTTCATTTTCTTTGGATGAATTCTTGGTGGCTTCAAGCTCGGTGGTAGTCTGCTTCATGTGATGTACCTTGGATTGTCCAACCACAGTGGACAGGCTTGCTCGTTGCCAGATAATGCAGAATATTGCTTGTGTCCTTTGTTCTTTAGCCGCAGGATCCACAATTATCTCTAGTGTAACTCTGCTAACATGATCCGGTAGGTAGTTTCGGCAAAAATCCCTGTTCATTGGCCTTCGATGGATTGGCGAATCTCTCTCCTTTAGGTATTGGTAAAATTGAAAAAGAAGATTGATTTGTAGTTTATAACAGCAAGAATAGCCCTAGCCTCAATTGTGTACTGCATATGGTTTGAGAGGAATAGATGGGTGTTCGACATAAGCTCAGCTAATCTGGGGAATCGGTAGAATGACGATCCCGGTGACTCGACTGAACGGTGATCTTGGTCAAGATGAAAGGATTTTCCTTCTTAAGTGTCAAAACAAACTCTTGTAATTTGCAAACCTCAAAGCTAGCTGGCAATTTCCATCCTTCAGTCGACAAATTGGATCTGGAAACGATTCATCAGATGACTTTGGGCCATATGTGGCTACGCGCCCATATGACTCGATTTTACTGTCAAAGCAAATGATATTGTAGCAGGAGTGCTCAGGGACCATAGAACTTGCAAATTCAAAATCGAAAAGTTGGCTCAACAGAACAAAGATGTAAAGAATTTCATCCTTCCAACTTTTGTTCTCAGTCATTTGGGGTGAGAGAAGGAAATGATGGTATAGATCGTAATATCTGCTCCCGTCCACTTTGACGACTAGGGGATGAGCCCAAGATGGTGTGAGGGGGAGAGACCCTTTTACTGTTTGGAGAAGAAGTCTTGATGCCACTGCTGGGAGTGCAATTGTCCCTTAGGATCTCGGGCATTTCGTCATCTGGAGTAGTTTGGAGAGGCTTCTCAAACTTAGGTTGAGATTTGAGAATATTTGGTTTTCCGTAATGTGACTAGTGAAGAAACCAGAGGATCCAATAGAAAGTAAAGATCGTGGTGGCTTGCATTTCGATGAAAACGGCAACTGGGCCAATGGCCTGGAAAGCCGTAACTGCGTGATGGGAAGAGCATATCCTGGATTCTGCTCTTCTTTATTCAATAAATCAGTTTTCTGCAAATTTTTGTCCACCCCACTTTTTCCACACTTCTCCGTTTCTTCTTCTTCTTCTGGTACGGGCTACGTGGCTGGCTTATGCCTATGGTGTTTGGCGAGTGGGCCATTCATTTCTTGTAGTATGCTTGTCGATTCACATGTGCCTTTCATGTCTTATAAATGAGACAATAATATTTCAATGCAGTCTGGAGATGATGGTAGTTCTTTCGTGTCGTATGGTGGATGACATTCTTTCAAATTAGTCTGGGGAAGATGACATTATATCCAAGTCATCTTGTCGTATGGAGAATTGGCTATCCTCTTATGCTTTCTTAATCAAGTTAAATCTTCTCCCATCTCACACCGGATGAGATCTTAAACAAGTGTCAAGCCTCACTATGTGGACTGGCAAGTGACAAGCTATATATATAGTGACGTCAACCGGGACATCCTCTACAACACACTAGAGTCGAGTGAGACATCCCTAACGAATTCTTTGCCAAACATCGTAAATGTCTACTCAGCTATCCATAACAATTACTTAGTTGTAAATCGTGGTGTCGTCGGACACCCAAATCTTATAATCATATTGTAACACCTACTACAAATCTCATGCCTTAGTGGTGTCGACTGTGACATTCTTAAAGAGTGTAAGTCATACCTGGTAGGAAATATAGTTCCGCTGAAGGGATGCGTCTTGCTCCTGATGTAGGTCCAAGTGACTATGGTTGAATGGAGTCTAGAGTTGATGATACGCCATTCACGTAATCCTTCGTGTCACCTGGAGGAGACGACAATCCTCTTTCGTAGTGTGAGGGATCTTTGCATGCTATGAATCGCCAGGGCCCCACGGTGGGCGCCAAATTGTAGACGCTGGTTTTCGCCCGAGGTCCACAATCGAGATTTTGTATAGGGGCACTGGCGATCCTGCCAAAACAAAGATGTAGAATGAGCGGGAGCACTGCCCACCGGCTGTGTGGTGGGTGCCGGGGGCACTCCGACGCCCAAGTCAGTAATGGGACTAAAGAAAGTTATAAAGGAGAGGGCTAGGTTAGATGCTACCTTAAACTCTGTAGGGTACCGTGAATGTGGTGTGAATATGAGGTTTAGAGAGCTATGGAGAGGGAGTAGTACTGGGCTATCATTATGAGAGCTCTCCCTCGTAGGAGAGCTAGAAGTTCCTTTTATATGTTATTTGAGGTGAGACTCATGAATACTTTTAACTGACATACCTTTGGTGTGTTGGTAACGGTCGTATCACTTAAGAAGCAGTTAAGGACAGTCATGGAGAAGCAGTTATGGAGATTGAAAACGGTCGAGTTATAAATGGTGTTTATGTGTCTGAATGTTACATGGGCTACTGTACGGTGGGTCTTCGGGTCTGAGTTGGTGTGGGCTTGCGAATCTTTGGGCCGACACACACTAAATCCGGGCTTCATAAGAGAGTGAATCTGTGATGGCAGCTTGGGACTGAAGTAAAGGTCGAAATTGCCCTTGGGTCAAATTTGGCCCAAACAACGTCCATCTTCACTGATGTTGTCTAGCGATGGTTGGGAGGGTGGGTTTGGTCCTGACGTCTTTTTCTGTTATGGTGGTCTTACTAATTATGTGTGATGTAGTTGCACATGCTGCCCATCTATAAGCCTAGGACTCCCTTGTTTACATATCTGGTGTTGGCTCACACACTAAGGTACTTCGGCTAGGAACTATCTGGATTACCTCTACCAACTTTTCTCTTGATTATTTTCCATATGTCGATCATACTACATTTTATTGAGAACCTCCTCTAGGGTCATGTTTTCTGAAAATTCTATCATGATGCCTCTGTAATTCTTCATACTAGTTACTTAACCCTCTTAAGTCGTTACACCCATGGAAGCTCTACATCAACTTTGATTGGTTAAAGTACTTCTACTATTACTTTTGGTTCAGGTGATACTTTTCTATTTGTTCTTTCATTCTAGTGTAATGGGGCTCTAATAGGTCAAATACCTTATTTTGAAGATTGCTCCTTCTTGATTCCTTTACTCCTTTAATTTTTATCTTCTGCCACAATAGATTTGATTATTACTTTTAATTTTATCTTCGCTTGTGGCGAATTTAAACTACTCCATCTCATATAGAATATCACAATTTTTATGGTCCAGCCGTCTTGATGTCTCAAGAGTTTTTTGTCCCATTAAGTATTCTCATTTACTTGTTCACATCCTTACTAGGTCCTATCTTGAAGGGTGACTATATGCATTTCGTGGAGATCTGCGAAAATTCATTAATGTTATTCGTCCAAGTTCAGTGATAGATTGGTTTGATGTCTATACATTTACTGGGGTCGGACTGCTGGATAAAAGATTTATCATTCATTTTGTTGGGATTTGCATCTACTTCTTCATGTCTTAAGGTTCCTCAACCTTTATCAACCATCTAGAGATCTCCATTCACTTTACCGTCCTTGAGCTATATTATTTGTGTTACTATTAATACTGAACTTCCTTTCTACTTCCACACCTTTTTACAATATTTATTTTTGTAACCTATCTCTTGGCTCTAAGTGATGTTGTTAAATTTAGTGGTAGATCATTTTTAAGGGCTACTTCCTATATCTCTGCTCTCGCTATACACTACAACTATGACATTTAATCTTACTCGTTCGTGTTGTTAGTCTTGTTAACTACTGAGTACTTCCAATCTCATAGATATGTCCTTTTAAACTCTCGTGAATCTCTACTGATATTGGTCTGATTTAAGGATTCTTACTGGTGTGGCGTATTGCCAATCTTGTTTATGTTAGGTTCTTACTTTTCTAGCCTTGAAAGTTCTCTTTTATCTCTTTTTTGGGTGAACTATCTCTCCATGTTCGCTACTTGTGCCTCAAAATATATCACTATGGACACCGAATTTTCTTATGGTTATCTCTATCTATACTGGGAATGGCTGGGACAAGCATCTTACGTTTCGACGGATATCGATGTCCTTTTTCTGGTATTCTTTGTCTTGATGGAGTCTATTACTCATGTAAGGTAGGTATGAGATAGGCTCTGTCAAGACAACTTCCTTAGCCAGCTTTACTGAAAGGTTCAAAAATCCAGATAGCTTAGGGTCGTGTCTATATCGAGTTTCTTGGTTGAGGCGACTAATCATTTCCTTACGACATGCATTTTATTATTTACGGGACTGGGTTTGGGTGTCTAAAATCTCTATATCTTTTGTGACATCTCATATCAATCAAAACTTTCGACGACTAATCATGATTTCTTGTTTCTCTTATCTTTCTGATTATCTTTCATTATTCAAGAAATTTACTAACTATACGAGGCGTTCCAGGCCTATTGAATTTATCTCAAAGAATTTTCTTATGAGGGAAGGAATCTATTTGGGTCTACCTAATATTTTACTCATGCTCAGGCTTATTCTATTCTTTTTACTACTATAGGTTTTGATATTATCTTATCTATTTGCATCTGTATCCTTACCCCTTATTGTCTCTAGTTACCTTAAGCATCTATATTTTATCTTTTACTTTTCTTTTAGCTTTCTCTTTCTCTTTCTACTTTCCTGGGTGGGCATCCTTAGAACTTTACTATTTATTCTTGTCGCTTATCTTGAGCTTCTGATAATCCACCAAGATAACTACAGAAGGTTTCTCATCTTGGACAAAGAGTATGGTTACTATTATAAAGAAGAATATTCGAAAAGCTTAGGAATTTCTTACTAACCTATCTATATGACTTGGGGACGTACTCGAGGATCAGATATTAGAGAGATAGTGCCTCACATACTAGTACCTCAGGAATAGTACGTATACAAGACCCTAGCACTTTACCCACTGCAGTCACTGACTCCCTAGACCATGTTTTGATACCATCTTTGTAACATCCCATTTCCGGAGATACTACCGATAGGAATAGAACGTCTTATGCTCATGAGCCTCTGATTATGATTAATACTATTATTCTTATCTTAATCATATATTCATGCATAGGGACCATCGCCTTACTCTGTTAGGAAACATAATCCCTAATATATTTACATGTTGTGCCTCTTAGGATCTAACCATACATGTATTACTAGTCCTAGATTATATTTACATGCTAATTGAAATAAATCTATACTAACCACAACACAATTGCATACCTTTTATGCTGTAGAGACCTCTTAATCAAACTTAATTGATTGTTTAACTCAATAAGCAAATGGTCTTATTTATAGGAGGGAAATCAAGTCACTATGTAATCACATGCATTGATTACATTAATCACATTATTAGGATGCATAATGACCTTTTCTAACCCTTCCAAAAATGTTACCATCATGGGTGTCCATATGTTCCCCATTTAACATTTTACTAATTGTTGTCACTTAACAACTCTTGTTGTTACTTAATTATTTGATTAACAATTCTTGTTGTTTACTTAGTAATGAAATCATTACTAATTGTTGTTATTTAACAACACCACATAATTAACTTAATAATTTCCAACATGAAATTATTACTAATTGTTGTTATTTAACAACACCAAATAATTAACTTAATAATTTCCAAATGAAATTATTACTAATTGTTGTTATTTAACAACACCAAATAATTAACAACAATTAATTTCCAACATCTCCCACTCACACATGATGGGATCAACAATTTTTATTATCTCTACAAGAATAATTCATACTTTGCAATTGTGCCGTGCGACCAGCATACTTCGAGAGCTCACTTGCTATACATCTATTAGGAATATATAGTCGCTCGAAAAATGGATAGAACCATAGTGGATTATGTATGCAGTATCCTCAATCATTTATCACATTAAATCTCTCTCGATCTCTTTCGAATGTAATATTTATTTTGTATTCACAATCATGTTTGATCACAGAGAATAACATAATTGGTCGACCAGTGAATACAATCTAATGTGATATTACTCATATAATGATCTTTCTCATTTCTCGAATCTCTCAACTTTGATTCAATTCGCTTTTCCAGAGATGTTCTTTCAGATCGAATCTCTCATGATCTTTCAGCAACACTCCAAGATAGCGATCATCAAATCTAAGTTTTAAGAAGCAGACAAGAGTTAAAGGGTACAATGTGAGATTGAAATAATCTCAAGGGTCTCACACAATATCAAGACTGAGATCTTTACTTGTATTACCCTCAATAGTCACAAATGTACACATGGTATGAAAACATGTGCTACGATATTCTCTCATTTCCCATGGAGCGCATGTCTCATAAAATACCGTACAGATTATAGTTCAGACAAACACGATGTCTAACTCATAACTGACATTAAGACAAGTAAGGTGAAACGAACTTATTCACCTTAGGTCATATCACAGAGAAAGTGACCCCATAACGACATTACTTAATTTTCAAGCTTGAGCTCTCTTAATTATCACTCAGATAATTAGCTTAAAAATTTGTCTCATCTCCCATTAACACAAAGTAATGGAGGCGATTGCCCGTGTGAGAGGGCCAATCAATCTCTTGTCCGACATACTTCTCATACTAACTAATAGTATATTTGTTTAAACATGTATCAATGAGTATTAACATTAGTAAACATTATTTGGGAAAAAATACATATCATAATGTGTAAGCACATTAACATCTACGCAATCCCTGAGTTTTTACATGTCTAACAAAGACATCTCTAGGAACAGGTTTGGTCAATGGATCTGCTACCATTTCTTGCGTAGAAATGTACTTCATGTTTACCTCTTCTCGTGCAACTATGTCTTTCACAAAGTTATATTTAGTATCTATATGTTTCGTTTTACAATGGAATTTTGGGTCTTTTGTGTAGGCTATCGCTGCTTCACTATCACAGTTAACTAATACTGGACCAGAAGCTTCATTTGACATACCCAAATGATCCAAGAACCTTTTCAACCACACAGCCTCTTGTACTGCTGATGAAAAGGCACAAATTCAGCCTCCATTGTGGATAAGGCTATACAAGATTGTTTCTTACTGCTCCATGAAATGGCACCATTGTTTAGCAAGAAAACAAAACCGGAGGTAGATTTTCTTTCATCTAAATCTCCTCCCCAGTCAGCATCAGTATAGCCTCTCAATTGCAGATCATTTCCTTGATAACACAATGAGTAATCAGCTGTCCCTCTCAGATACCTAAATATTCTTTTAACTGCTTTCCAATGTGCTAGTCCTGGATTGGATTGGTATCTACTTACCATTCCAACAGCGAAACAAATATCAGGTCTTGTACACAACATTGCGTACATTAAACTTCCAACTGCATTTGCATAAGGAACTTTCTTCATTTGTTCCTTTTCCTGTGGAGTTTCAGGACACAATCTACGACTCAAAGCTTCAGTTTTCGTGATAGGAGTATCAATGGGTTTGCAAGCCTGCATTTGGAAGCGTTCAAGAATTTTCTTTATATATGACTCATGTGAAAGAGATAATAAATTCTTTGAACGATTTCTTGAGATCTTAACCCCAAGAATATATGCAGCTTCACCCATATCTTTCATCTCGAAGTTAGATGATAACCATTCTTTAATGTGTTTTACAAACTCCTTATCATTTCCGGCTATAAGTATATCATCCACGTACAAAGATAAGATAATGAACTTATCTTTATCTCTCTTGGTGTACACACAATGATCCTCATCTATCATTGTGAAATCATTCGAAATGATTGTATTGTGGAATCGTATATACCATTGTCTAGACGATTGCTTGAGACCATATATAGACTTTAAAAGTCTACATACTTTCTCCTTTTCATTTTCTTTTATGAAACCTACTGGTTGTTCCATGTAGATTTCTTCATCAAGTTCTCCATTGAGAAAAGCAGTCTTTACATCCATTTGATGTAATTCTAGATCCATACTTGCTACTATAGCCAGAATCAAGCGAATTGAGGTAAACCTTACAACAGGTGAAAAAGTCTCTTCATAGTCAATTCCTTCCTGTTGTGTATACCCTTTTGCCACAAGTCGTGCTTTATATCTTTCGATATTTCCATCGGCATTACGCTTTATTTTAAGAACCCATTTGTTCTTAACAGCTTTACGTCCTTTGGGTAGATCAACCAATTCCCAAACTTGGTTGGACCTCATTGACTCCATCTCTTCTTCCATTGCTTTCATCCATTTTTCCTTAGCAGGACACTGAAGAGCCTCTCTTATGTTTCTAGGTTCTTCATCATCTTGCGGTAGAATCATAAAGGTTTCTCCTTCGATATCGAAACGACGTCGAGGAATGCCTATACGATTACTACGTCGCAATTGGGATTCTAGTGGTGGAACTGATTCCTCACTTTCGATATTATTCCCATTTGGATCGTGCACATTGCTCCCACTAGGATTATGTACATCACTCCCACTCGGATCACGTAAATGAGACTCGTGTGAAACTAATTCATCATTTTGAGATTCATGTGAAACAGATTCATCATGTTTTCTCAAATTTCTCTCATCACTCCCACTTGAATTAGGTAAACCCGAGTGTTCACCAATCATGTGATCCATGTGATCTGGAGTTTCATATAAAGATAAATCTTGACCTATCTCTCCCTGCTTAGGAAAATCATTTTAAAAATGTGATATCTCGTGATTCAAATTCGTCACGCCTCCACTTTCATGTTCACCTATGCAAACATATCCTTTTGATTGTTCAGAATATCTTATTAAGATACTTTTTTACCTCTTGGCCTAACTTTCCATGTTCGTGAGAACGCACATGAACATAAGCCGCACAACCCCAAGGTTTTAGAAAGTGAATATCTGGTTTACGACCTGTCCATAACTCATATGGTGTGGTGGACACAGATTTTGATGGCACTCGGTTAAGTACATATGTGGCAGTTAATAATATCACCCCAATAGGTTATAGGCAAATTTGCTTGTGCCATCATAGACCTAACCATTTCAAGAAGAGTTCTATTTCTTCTTTCCTTTCCAACACCATTTTGTTGAGGAGTAGCAGGAGTAGTCAACTGACGACTAATTCCTTTTTCATCACATAATTCTCTGAACTGATCAGATAAGTACTCACGACCACGGTCAGTGCGTAGTGCTTTAATTTTCTTAATTGATTTTCTGTTAAATTCATAAATTTCTTGAAACATTCTAATGCTTCGGATTTATGAGCAATCAAATAGACATAACGAAAGCGTGTAAAATCATCTATGAATGTGATGAAATAAGATGCTCTATGCCTTGCCTTGACATTCATTGGACCACAGATATCTGAATGAATTAATAATGGAAATTCTTCTCTAGTCCCTTTTCCAAATGGTTTTCTCGCAGTTTTTCCTGCCAAGCAATATTCACAGGTTGACAATTCCACCTTCTCAATATTTCCCAGAAAGCCTTCTTTGGCTAATCTGTTCATTCTTTGCTGGCCAATGTGGCCAAGTCTAGCATGCCACACAGTTACATCACTATCATCACTGACAGATGAAGTAACAAACGAAAACCGGAATTGTGATTAAAACATTCAACATTTAATACAATAAAACCATCCAGAAAATAACCAGAACCATAGTGTATTGTACCTAAGTACAAATCAACACCAAATTTATGGAAGTTCAAATTGAAACCTAAATTAACCAAACCAACACAGAAACAAAATTTCGACGAATTTGTGGAGCAAACAATACATCATGTAGTAGTAAAGTTTTTCCACCATGCATGACTAACTTGCATGTTCCTATGCCTTTGACTTCAACCTGTGAGTTGTTGCCAACATATATCCATTTCACCCCAGGTGAAATTCGCCGAAATTCCACGAAGGCATCTCTATCCTTCGCTACATGGTCTGTGGCTACTGAGTCTACAGTCCACAAAGGATTAGATTCAGTTAGAAAGATTGAACTTGAAACACATATTTCATTTAAATATGCACGAAAGGTATTCACCTTTTTAGGCTCAGTGCAGTCACGAGCAAAATGACCTTTCTTACCATAGTTAAAACATTTAACCTTTGCCATGTTTTTCTTTTTGGTAGGACGTTTTCCTTTCCCATGTTGATTGGTTTCTGTTTCTTTTCTGGCTTGGAAGAATTTTGTTCTTTTCCGAACTGGAACCCACCACCATGAAATTTTCTTTTCTTCTTGAAACCCCCAGGTTTGCTAGTTTCTGTCATATACACTTCAGTATTTGACTTAGCAGCCGCAAGGCGGTCGCTTTCTAATTCAAGGTGACGTTTGGCATCATCAAAGGTTTTGATGCTCTCATTGTGGGTCAAATGTATTTTCATATGCTCCCAGCTATTTGGAAGAGAACGAATGACTGCTTGGACTTTCTGTTCATCTGTAAGAACATGTCCAGCATCTGCCAGTTCAGTAATCATGTTTGACATTTTCCTCAAGTGTTTTGACATAGTGAACTCAGGACGTTTCTTGTATGTGTCAACTTGATTGTCAGTGACCTGAGTTTGGTTATTGAGGTAACTACCAAACTTTTCAGCTAGTGTGGACCACATGTCCTTAGCCATGTCATATTTCCTGAACTCTTTCATTAGGTCATTATCCATACTGCTCAGCAACGTAATGCGGGCAATGGAATTCTTTTTCTTCCAGGCCTCATAAGCCTCTCGGTCTCGCCTGTGTTGGGCCGTAGTGCCCTGTTCAGGTTCATCCATGCTCATTTTCAAAGTTTCAAGAACCTCTTGTTCTTCTAGCACATATTGGATTTTCATGCTCCAAATTTCATAATTATCGCCATTCAATTTCTCACCCTTGTTGAGTTCAGCAATAATATTCTTTGTTGCGGAAGCCATTAAAAAAACACAAATTTTCTACAGACATTCATGCACAAATGTTAATACTTTTGACTTATTTTATCATGAAATAAATTATGTTTAATAAGATTTTTCAATGAGGTTAGAGTCAAAAGGCCACTATGTGTCCAATCATCATCTAATTACCCATGTAAAAATATTATCAACATAATCAATCATGTAAAATCATTTTCTAAAAATTACATAAATTCTTAGAACATCTTAATCATGCGACTATTGTACATAACAATTATTGATTTAATTACATAAATAAATTCAACATTAAACATTCATATATATAAATACAATATTTACATGCCGTAAAATAACATATCATTACACACAGAAATAACATGAAAGAAATCAATATTTTACGACAATAATTTTCCCAATTGTAGAGTCCCAACTCATATATGTTTTTGGATACGAATCCTCAAACTCTTTGGGTAACTCGTAATTGATCTTGACAGCCATGGAAAACCTATAGCAAATTTAGGATCCTTACAACGTTTCAGGGACATCGAAGGAAAAATATTATTATTTGCCTTATGCCGTAGATACTGAACCGCTAACCTCTCAATGGCTTTATTATAAGGAACACATTTTTCCTCACGTTTTACTAATATCCAAATACGAGTAAATTATTTTTGCCATATCTTGGGGAGAGTGTTTCTCAGTAATCTGAATCTATTCGGCCGTCCTATCCAATTACCTGCCCAGATAGACTCCTGTAACATGTTATTGAAAGTGATGATATGCGAAATCATATCATCGCTTTCACTCATTCGATATTTATCCATTTCCATCAACATGTCTAAATCATCTCCCAGTCTGTGGGTGTCGTAATCACTTTTGCAATTCTTCGAATAATCGCCATGATTTTTCTGCAACAAATACAAGAAAAAATCAATACAATGAAACACAAAGTTACATTGACTAAAATAAACATCACAAAGATATTCATTTTCATAAACACAAAGTTTATATGATAAAACAAATTTATCGTGGTCGATTAAAACATTTTGCACAAGGATTAGACTTTTAACTATGACGGATCGGAATTACGAAGCAAACCGATAAAGACATGACCCACACGGGCAGACAAAAACTTCACGCGCCATACACGCGCCCCAGGAGTGTCTCACGCGCTCCCACGTGCTGCCACGCACCGGCCACGGGCTCCCACTCGCCCTCACGCGCTCTCACGCGCCGGACAGTCTCGGCCAAGTTACACGCGCAGACGACATGTCATCCGCGTGTTCCGTGACTGTATGACATGTCGGTTGGAAATTATAGGTGTAACCGACTTGTCGGTTGCGTGATGTATGGACGACATGTCGTCCATTTGAGCTCTAAGAGTACGACTTGTCGTACAAAAATCGGACGACTTGTCGTCTGATTTTATAAATACCGGATGACATGTAGTACGGCTCTTCTAGGAGTGTTTTTCTGGGTAAAAACAGATTCAACTAGCCAACTTCTAGGGTCCATATCTTTCTCAATTTTAATCCAAATTAAGCAAATGATATACCAAATTGAAGATCTCATGACTTAGTTTTCAAAACATATTTGAACATGCGATTATCAATTTTCTACAGAGATGATGAGTGGTATTTATATCACTATTTCCCACTCATTTAACCTAATATTTTGTATAGTTTCTTGAGTTTTGTGAACGTTTTGATGTGTTTTATTGTTATTTTGCAGATAAATAAAGTTTGGACAGCACTGGAGGCAATTTGGGGCAAAAACGGACAAAAATGCGTCAACAGGGATATTTTGGTCTTCTTCGCGTCGCGCCGCCCAGACCTTCCGCGTCGCGACGTCCAGAATGCGCCGGATTTGCTAACGTGCGCCGGGTCCACAAATCAGAACCTGAGAAAAGTTTGACTTTGCTAAAATGCGCCGTGCCACGTGTCACCATCACAGCCGATCTGCTAACGTGCGCCGTGCCACGTGTCATCATCATATGCTGCCGACACTCAGACTTGACACGTGTCGCCTTGTCATCAGCCATGTCATCGGTCAAAAAGTCAACATCGCCATGTGTCACGCCACATCATCCGCCACGTCACAAGGTCAACGAAGTCAACTTGCCACGTCAGCATCAGCCAATCACAGCGTGACACGTGTCGCCACGTGTCGCAATCCTATTGTGCCGACAATTGCAACACACGTCACCCGCCACGTCAGCGCCACGTCAGCATCAATAATTGAGTATCCTATCCTTATCTGACACGTGGCGGATAAGAATCTCAGCGACCAATCAGAAGCCGCCACGTGTCACAATAATTGAAGCCCAACCACTCTGCCACGTGTCACCTTATCATCTTATCCAGAATCTTCAAACCAGCGAACCAGAGCGTGCCACGTCGACAAATCCAGCGTCGCGACGCTGAGGACCTGGCGTCGCGACGCTGGAACCAAATTTTTCTATAAATAGAGCGCGAAATTTCAGATTTCAGTGCACCTCTCTCTCTCTTGAATTCTCTCTAAAGAGAGAGTTTCTCTCTCTAGAATTTTTATTTTTTTTAGTTTTTTAGTTTTTAAATTTTTAGTTTTGTAAATAATTTTAATTACTTTTTGTAATAATAGTAATTTAATTTTTACTTTTTACTTTTTACAGTTTTTACTATTTACCATGAGGAGGTAACTTCTCCAGCTATGGTGAAAGGTAATTCTTTTACTGTTACTATTTAGATTAATCTCCCTTAAAAATAATATATTCATTATTTAAAATATTGACTTAAAAAGGATACCGCCAGATTGGTCGGTTGGTAATTCATTTTAATCTGGTTTAAACCTGACTAATAAAGGATACCGCCAGATTGGTCGGTTGGCAATTTAATTTTGGTTCCGCCTTTATGGCTGGTTGGACTTAATTTGACTTAATCAGGATACCGCCTATATGGTCGGTTGGTATTATTATCACAAGTTTATATATTATTTTATGGGAGATATCTAAATTAGTAGTAGTAAAAGTAATTCCTTTTACCTTAGCATTTTATTTTATTTTACTTTTCAGTTTTACTTTATGTCTTTTACTTTTCAGTATTTTTACTTTATGTCTTTTACTTTTAAGTTGTTACTAGCCCTAGTTATGTGTTAGTTATCTGGGGTTGTGATGAATTCTAATATCACCGGTTTATAAGGGGTTATTTTATAGTTTGGGTAATTTAAAGGTTTACTTATTAAATCTTAAGCTTAATGCTTCTTGTTGTCTGATCACCAATAAGATTGATATGGTAAATCTAAAATGAACTAGACATAGGGATTTTAGGTTTCAGCCTTAGATTTAATAGCCCACGATCTTCCTTGAGGATAGATAACCCTTTAATAGATTTCCTTACAGGATAGGAATATACCTGTCGGGCGGGGGTAGCCATAATTGGAACTTAACCTTAATGAATCCAGATAATTGGTTGACATAGACATATGGTTCAATTGGGTTAAACTGGGTATTTGCGTCTGACCATCGACAGAGGCTTTTGCATAATTTAGTGTTCCAGGTTAGTAAACTAATTTATTACACAAACATAAAATAACCACTTCATCTTTTAAAAGATATTAGAAGGATTCACGACCCTAGATCTTTGTGTCTTTTGTTATTTTCCTTAGTATTTTCTTTTGTCTTTTATTTATTTATTTATTTTGTAAAACCACTTTCAACCAATCAAACAATCATTCTCTTCTCCATTTAATTAGATATTTGTAAATAAATAGATTCAACAATTAATAACAACAGTAGGAATTAAGTCCTCGTGGGATCGATATTTTTATACTACTTGAACGATACGTGCGCTTGCGTTATACGTGTGTGTTTACGCCGGTCAAGTTTTTGGCGCCGTTGCCGGGGACTTATTTTTCTTGAGTTGTTAATTTTGAAACTATCTAATTTACTTATATCTAATTTTTTTTTTTTTTATTTGTAATTTTTATTTCTTTTATTTTTCAGGTGATTAAAAAAAAATGGAACACTACTGGGAGATTGAAAAATCACAAGCTTTACAAGAAGATACACCCCAAATCTGGGAGCAACAGTCCGGTTTTCTGAGGCCTGTTGTCGAGCCCAATGATTATCACTGGATGCCAGAACCAAGCAATACTACATTTGCTCAACAGAACTCAATGTGGAGATGTGACATATGTAATGGTGACCACCCAAGCGATTATTGCGAATACAACTACAATCCAGGGTGGCAGAACTATCAAGATCCTTCATGGTATGACGAGCCATCACATTTCACAAAGCCACATTTTCCATCTTATCCACCATCTTCCTTCGATCCTTATCAAGAACCAGAACCAGCCGAGGAAGATCAATTAATTCACATGTTCAAAGAACAAGCAGCTCGATTTGATGCACAAATTCAGAGTAACACAGAATCCATACAGAGAATGACAGATCAAATCAGACAATTAACAGAAAACCAGAACTATATACCTCAAGAACCAGTTTCAGATGACACTGATGAAGCCTTCGAGTACCAATCATTTCACAATGACACGTCAACAGAGGAGGAGGCTGAGCAGTATCAACAACCAGATGTATCAGTTCAGGAACTTGAACCGGCAAAGTCTCGATTTGATTTTTATTTTCAGATTCTGACGATGATGAAGCTGAAACACTTGTACCAACTGCATCAAAAATTGAGGATGGAATTCTGAATCCTCAAAATGAAGATCTTGGAGATTCCATTGCACAAATGTTTGAAGAAGATCAACTTGAGCCAATCATTTCACCCGAATCAGAGGATGAAGACCTAATGTCTGACTCATCTTTTCATCCTCAGGTGGAGCTAGAAACAGAGCAAATGGAGGAGCAAATGTCTGACTTTATTAAAGATCCAGAGCATTCAGAAAAAACATCGCTGTTTTGGGGAGTACTAATCAAAAAAATCACCAGAAGCTTGAAAGAATGGAACTTCCATTCCAAGTCAAGCACCATACGAGACCTCCTAATTTTATTTCTTTCTTTTCAGGAACCACTGGAACAACAAGGATCAAAAAGGTGGCACAAGCACTAAATGAGACAAAATTCTTTTTGCCACTTTACCGTTGGAAGAGACCCTTCAAAAGCAACGCTCACGGGATTGTCTTCGATAGGACATCCAAAACGACACTGAAACCTCCTTAACAGATGAATTTCAGTCACGTCTGGCTGAAGACGAAAAATTTAGCGCTAGCAGGGAGGCAACCCATGCAATTTGTTGTAATTTATTTATTTATTTTTGTGTGTGAACTTTTTAATTTGTGTGTGAGTTTTGCAGGAAAAATTAAAAATGGAATTTATCAGGACAAAGCAAACCAGTACAAGCGGGATTTTCACAAAATAAAAATTTGACAAAATCACGAAGATACAAAGTTGATCCAGAAAAGACGGCCGAGTAAGAAGTCTTATGGATTTATCTGTCGCAAGACATGGTTTTGCCAAAAAAAAAAAAAAAAAAAAAAAAAAAAAATCCCGAGTCAAAACCCTAACCCTAAAGACCGAGTGTCGCGACGCTAGGCAATTTTTGGCGTCGCGACGCTGACTCGAAATCAGAGACATAAGCAGGGCA
>SKCR01053122.1:0-30394 GCA_019454045.1 Zanthoxylum bungeanum | reverse complement strand
GCCAAATTGTAGGCGCTGGTTTTCGCCCGAGGTCCACAATTGAGATTTCTTTGAGATTGGGGCACTGGCGATCCTGCAGAACAAAGATGTAGAGTGAGCGGGAGTACTGCCCACCGGTGTGGTGGGTGCCGGGGGCACTCCGACGCCCAAGTCAGTAAATGATCAAAGATAGTAGTAGAAGGAAGGTCAAAGTAAGATACTACCTTGAGCTTCGTAGGGTGCCGTGGGGGCGGTAGATAGGAGGTATGGTGACTTTTGTGAAAGTCCCAGAGCTATGAGTAGGAAAGCTAGAAATTGGATCCCCCCCTTTTTGGAGTCATATTCCTTATATATCCATGGTATAGTCGTGTGTGTCTTTATTGACTGTCTTTTAATTATCTGCCCGTTAGAACATGGTAACAGTCAACTTGATGAAGTGACATTACTGCTTGCAGGTTGGAACGGATGGCTCGTGGGTGGCATTAATGAGCCTGGGCGTTACGTGGGCCGGTCTCTGGATGGACCTACGGTTACCGTGTTGGTGTTCATCGGGCCTGGGCCGACATTATGTCTTTGGGGTTTGATTAGGAGGCTTCAGGGGTGCGTCCAGTTTGGATCTGAAGAAAAATAACGAAACTACCCCTTGACCAAATTTGGCCCAAACAGTTTGTCCCCTACTCTCTAAGTCAAAAGTCATTGGCTTGGAGAGTACTTGACGCATGTGTCGCTTGGGACGAGGCCATATTATGTAGTTGTACTTCGAGCGTTGATGCTGCCTACTAATTGAACCGAACGAATGTCAAGTTATCAACTTGAGTCTACAAGAGCCATTGGGGAAGTACCCAATCGTTTGGACCCGTTGAAGGTCAGTATATCAGTCATACGACATGTGCCCTCCATGTCTACAAGTTGACTTGAATTAAGTCTATGGGGGATGTCCCCGGTCGACTGGACTTGATGAATCCAGGAAGATATGAGTCATACGACATGCGTAATCCATGTCTACAAGTTGACCCGAAGTGAGTCAATGAGGGATGTCCCCGGTCGACTGGACTTGATGAGTCCAGGAAGATATGAGTCATACGACATGTGTAATCCATGTCTACAACTCTGACTCGAAATGAGTCTATGGGGGATGTCCCCGGTCGACTGGGCTTGGTGAGTCCAGGAATGTATAATTCATACGACATGTGTAATTCATGTTTACAAGTTGACTTGAATTAAGTCTATGGGGGATGTCCCCGGTCGACTGGACTTGATGAGTCCAGGAGTGTATAATTCATACGACATGTGTAATTCATGTCTACAACTTTGACTCGACATAAGTCTATGGGGGATGTCCCCGGTCGACTGAACCAGACGAAGGACAGGAAAAACCCCATACTACGGGTTGAGGAACCAGTGGAGTCATCAATGTCGTTTGGACCAGATGAAGGTATATGAAAGTCTTCACTCTATAGACCTGACGAAGATCCAAAAGTCTTTCTTTATCATACTACTAGACATGCTGAAGGTCTATGAAGGTCATCACACATTCTCCTGATGAGGGTCCATGTGACTACTGTTGTATGGACCTGTCGAAAGAAAGTCACAATTTTCACTCTACTAGACCTGAAGAAGGTCAATGAGGGTTTTCGTTCCTCATTCTACAAGTTCTGACAAAGGTCAATGAGGGTATAATTCCTCATTCTACAAGACTTGTAGTCTGAGTCCATGTCGTCTGAAGACCATGAGACCACAGTCGAATGAACCTGATGAAGGTCCAAGAGGGTCATCATCCTACTAGTTTTGATAAAGGTCGGTCGATTGAACCTGGTGGAGGTCCAATGGATTTTTCGTACTACCAAACCTGACGAAGGTTGGTTGGTTGAACCTTTCATGTCGTATGAGGAAGATATGGTAATTTCTCCATGCACCATGGGTCGATGGTCATCCACCTTTATGCTTAGCCTTTATTTGTGTCCTATTGTGTGGAACATTCGTCAAATGCCTAGCTTGCATATTAGTCTCGTCGAGTGGCATATTTTCCTAATGCCAAGCTTTCAATTTTGTCTTGTCAAATGACATGTTCACTCATTTCCAAGCCTTTATGTGTGCCATTCGACATGCATATGAACATGTTTGAAGTCTTGTGGCTTTTGAGTGTCACGGGCCAGGTTTGTTGTTGCAGATTTGTTGTGTACGCCACTTATTAAATCTCGAACTGCTTTGTTTCGAGTTGGCCGATTGGGCCGGTGAGTATGGGAAAAGTATATTGGCGTTGTATGGCTGGGTCTTGGCTGGTTACATACATTGGGTGGGCTGTGATTTGGTGAACTTGATAGATTAGGCCGGTTTGATGAGTTGCCATATTGCTCAGTGGTATTTCGTTGATGGGCTTCCTGCGAACTGGACTAACTTGGCTGCATAGGTATTATGGTTTTATTCTGTGGGAAAGCATGGGCTGGGGTAATTTCCCTTGGCTCAACCAGAAACTCCAAACACGGTACCTCAACTGAAAACATGCCTTCAACACCCCATCAATCAGATACGGTCCAAACATCCAAAACCGAGAACAAAACTCCAGGAGACCCAAACACCATAATAAAGGCCCAAAACAGACCATGCAGCCCGAACTTAAGGCTTGGAACACCCAGATGAAAAGCAAAGAGGAGCCGAAAGTTAAAGCTTGAGCTGGGCCCAGCCCACTGAGAGAAGCAACGGCCTCAAACAAAACCATACGACAAAACCAACTTCAAAGAAAATGGCATCGATTATTTTAACAGGAGCAAAAGAACAAAACAAAACCCACTCCCACATCGCTCACTGCAAGCAACTTAAAAAATAATCTACTCCTTGCTGAGTCACGCGATGCCCTCTACTCCATGATGAGCCGTGAAGATCAAGCCTTCGCATGGGCCACACATGGCTTATCTCTCGATCTAGAACGATCATGCCAGACGCGATGCCCTCTACTCTACGACGAGCCATGAAGATCAAACATTCGCATGGGCCACACATGGCTCATCTCTCGACTTGGAACGGTCGAGCCAGACGCGATGCCCTATACTCTACGACGAGCCATGAAGATCAACATTCGCATGGGCCACACATGGCTCATCTCTCGACTTGGAACGGTCGAGCCAGACGTGATGCCCTCTACTCTACAGACGTGCTTCAGTGCTTGCTCCATATGGCCTCGCAAATGCTGACTGTCGTTGTGTAGGCTGATAGTGGGCTTATGATATGTTCAGTCTGGCTTTGGATTCTACAGTTGCCCTTTGACCAAGCTTTTGCATGTGTCGTCTGGGGTTGAGTCATCTGGTTCGTTCGTAATGTAAGAACTTGGTTGAAGATCTACCGTTGAACTTGGATTAGAGTTAGGGTATTGATCGTAATATATGTCGTAATCCCCTAGCTTCATATCGGAGACTGATGGCATAATTTTAGTGGTCACACTATGAACATTGTAGTTTGGTAACTCTGTCGAGTGGGCTATTTGGTTGCTCTTCAGTGAGATATTGATATGCTGTCGGTCCTTACAATTCATCCCTAGATGGACCAAATTCTGCAACCTATGACATGGAAACGATGGCCAATGGGGATTATGGGCCAAGTTTGGGCTGGTGTGCTGCTGGCTGGTCCAAATGGGCTGAGTGACTTGGGTTTGTGGATGGGGCTTTGTCTCGATTTAAAGCTTTCTTTAAGTGGAGTATTCTCTTTAAAATGAGTCTACTGCCTCACAATGTCAAGTGAGACACTCACCTCATAACGCATCTTTACCAATGTTAATTGGAGCATCTCCATGATCTGTCTCCATTTGGTGTATTTCCCTTAAACCGAGACTACATTATTGCAGTGTCGAATGATGTTTCTTCCTCTAGGTAGCAGCTTTTCCCTGTTGTGTGGGATGGAACCTCAACCATCTAGTTAGAACTTCTTCCATCTCATGTCAAATGAGATCTCGAACAAGTGATAAGCCTCACATGTAGAGTGTCGAATGGAATTTCAAGCAAATGATAAGCCTTATATATAATAATGACAATTGGGTCATCTTCTAATACACTGATGTCGAGTGAGACATCTCTAACAAGTCCTTTGCCTCATTGCAAATGTCGACTGTGATTCCCTTATCAATTTTCAGGTTGTAAATTGTAGTGTCGACTGGGACACCATAGCAAGTCTCATACTATAAATTGTGGTTCCAACTATGACATCTATCATAAGTCACAAGCTACTTATTGATGTCGACTGGGACACCCATAATCATTTTCAAGCTATATAGTGCAGTATCGACTGGGACATCCATAACAAGTCCCATACTATAACACCTATTATAAGTCACATGCCTCACTAACGTCGACTGGGACATTATTAAAAGGTGCAAGACATACCTGGTAATGTTAACCACGATGTCCATGCCTAGTCTTTATTCGGGTACGTCGACCGGGACACCATCTTCATGCCAAGTACTTGTTTCTTATAGAAATCCATAAGAGACAACCCAATCATGTAGTATGGAGCTGAAGACAATCCATGCATTCTTAGGAAGATGACCATCATTTAACATGTAGTCAGAGGTTGATGACGATCAACCCATGGATCTTTATGTGTGAAAGAGTCGTAGATAGAGATGTCTTTGCTTGCTAAGGAATCGCTAGGGCCCCACGGTGGGCGCCAAATTGTAGGCGCTGGTTTTCGCCCGAGGTCCACAATTGAGATTTCTTTGAGATTGGGGCACTGGCGATCCTGCAGAACAAAGATGTAGAGTGAGCGGGAGTACTGCCCACCGGTGTGGTGGGTGCCGGGGGCACTCCGACGCCCAAGTCAGTAAATGATCAAAGATAGTAGTAGAAGGAAGGTCAAAGTAAGATATACTACTTTGAGCTTCGTAGGGTGCCGTGGGGGCGGTAGATAGGAGGTATGGTGACTTTTGTGAAAGTCCCAGAGCTATAAGTAGGAAAGCTAGAAATTGGATCCCCCCCCCCTTTTTGGAGTCATATTCCTTATATATCCATGGTATAGTCGTGTGTGTCTTTATTGACTGTCTTTTAATTATCTGCCCGTTAGAACATGGTAACAGTCAACTTGATGAAGTGACATTACTGCTTGCAGGTTGGAACGGATGGCTCGTGGGTGGCATTAATGAGCCTGGGCGTTACGTGGGCCGGTCTCTGGATGGACCTACGGTTACCGGTGTTGGTGTTTATCGGGCCTGGGCCGACATTATGTCTTTGGGGTTTGATTAGGAGGCTTCAGGGGTGCGTCCAGTATTGGATCTGAAGAAAAATAACGAAACTACCCCTTGACCAAATTTGGCCCAAACAGTGTAATTCTGTTTTCCAATTAAATGATTCGAATTAACTAATTTAATCCGATAAAATATTATGAATAATCAATATTATTCATAACGAGTTGCCCAAGTGCTCAACGAGTACACTTCAAATCGTGGGACTCTCTAAGTTTAGGTTTATCCGTCACGAAATCTAATTTCGTGTCCATAATCCACCCACTCATGGATTATGACGACCACAGATAATCTCGCTAAACTATGCAAGTCGAGGTCATAGCATACGTATAATCCCTCCGTCACAGGCTATTTGTATTATACCTGGGATATAGATGAGAACGTCAAATTCGTTCGGTATAATACAGTCGACTTTCAATTTACGATCTCTAAATAACATTCGAAACTAGTTTCCGACGTTATACCACGGCCATGGATTTACTAGATCATAAACACGTGAGGATACCTATGCCCTGTACACAGGACTGACGGATCATATCTTGATACGCACTGGATATCATGAGCATCAGTCCACACCCAATGAACAGGCGAAGGTATGATCATGGATAGATCGTTGACGTGACTGCCATCAAAGTGTGGAGGATAACTCATATATCCCACTGTGGTTTCTCAAGTCAAATGACCACTATGATCGCTCAACTCGAGAAGGTTCCTATTGACGTTGGTGTATCATCTATTAGGAAACCTTCCGTGAGTCGTTTAGTGTCTTATCAAATAAACACATACATGTCAATACGAGTCTCCCGAGACTCATGGTTCACTGGGATAAACCATCAGACCAAGTCACGATATACGACATGTACTGGTCTCAGCGGATTTTACTAATCGACCTGTGTTAGTAAATCTTGACCAGAAACTTTATTTAAGGATATACAACTATGGTGCGCTCCCAATGTCAATTACAAACTACGTTGTAACTGCGCACACTTACTGTAAATCCTAAGGTCTTTGTCTAATATACTCGTATCACTGAACCAGATTCAGTTTCGATATAATCGTAATCAGATTAGATCGAATAAGTGTATAAAAGCAATGGTGCTGCTACCACTAAAATTAGTAATGTTATGGAAATCGAACTGTCGTATTTATGAATTGGACATAAATACGATCCGGATTGGCACTCGGAGCACCAACCCTAACACATATGAGTTGTGGAAATGTCATGTACTTCCTACAAATACCTTAAAGTGTGGGTGTCTTGCCAAAGTAGTAGTTCCTAAACCTAAGAAGGTTAGAATATGACCCAAAATTGTTGACTGTATATTCATTGGATATGCTCACAATAATAGTGCGTATCGATTCTTGATACACAAGTCTGAGATTCCTGACATCAATCCGAATATGATAATTGAGTCAAGGAATGCGATATTTTTTTAAGAGACGTTTCCTTGTAAGGAAAGAAAAAAAAATAGTCTCTCAAAAGAATGATTGATACTGTCAAAGACATTGATCAGGTTGACCGAGAGTCAGATCAACGCGCAAACGTTGAGACAATTGAACCTAAACGTAGCAAAAGTGTTAGAACGTCTAAGTCGTTTGGTCCCGATTTGTCTGACATACTTGTTAGAAAATGAGCCTCAAAGCTATAAAGAAGCAATGTCTTCGCACGGGCGCCTTTGTGGAAAGAAACTATCAACAGTGAGATTGATTCCATCCTACAAAACCATACTTGGGAGTTGGTTGATATTCCTCCAGGTTGTAAGCCACTGGGCTAAAATGGATATTCAAACGAAAGATGAAACCGGATGGATCAATAGATAAGTACAAGACGAGACTTGTCATAAAATGTTAGAGACAAAAGGAAGGCCTTGATTACTTTGACACATATTCACCAGTGACTCATATCACGTCCATAAGAATGCTCATAGCCATAACAATTATATTTGGTCTTGAAATTCATCAAATGGATGTAAAGACGAAATTCTTGAATGATGAATTGGATGGAGAGATTTACATGGGACAACCAGAAGGGTTTAATGTTCCTGGACAATAACAGAAGGTGTAGCAAACTTGTAAAATCCTTGTACAGATTAAAACAATCACTTAAACAATGACATGAGAAATTTGAAAAATAGATGTTGTCAAGTGGGTTCAAAACCAATGAGTGTGATAAATGTGTGTACACCAAATCAACTCAAAAATGATATGTCATTGTGTGTCTCTATGTACACGATATGCTGATAATTGGTAGTAATCATGAAATTATTTAGTCTACCAAAAATGTGTTATCCAGCAGATTTGGTATGAAAGATTTGGGAGTAGCTGATGTGATCTATGAATTAAGATTTCTATGACATCAGATGGATATATGTTATCTCAGACTCATTATATTGAGAATATACTTGAGAAATATAACAAAGGGGATCTAAATGTGGCTAGAACCCATGTAGACCTAACTCTCCATCTATCAAAGAATGCTGGATCTAGCGTATCGTAATTAGAGTATTCGAGAATCATCAGAAGTCTGATGTATCTCACAAATTGCACACGGTCTGATATCGCTCAAGCTGTATATCGTTCAAGCTATGAACAGACTTAGCAGATATACGAGCAATCCAGGACAAAACCACTGGAAAACCATAGTAAGAGTTTTGAGGTATATGAGAGAAATTTCAAAATATGGGCTACATTACGAGAGATATTCTGCCGTTATAGAGGGATACATCGATGCTAACTGGATATCTGATACAGTGGATTCCAAATCTACGAGTGGATTTATTTTCACACTTAGTAGTGCAATCGTGTCATGGAAATCCTCGAGGCAAACATGTATTGCCCGGTCTACTATGGAATCAGAGTTCATAGCGTTAGACAAAACATCGGAAGAAACAGAATGGCTTCGAAATTTCCTGGAGGATATTCCTAGTTGGCCCAAACTGGTGTCAGCGATTAGCATATATTGTGATAGCCAATCGGCTATTGGGAGAGCCTAAAATAAATGTATAATGGTAAGTCTCGACACATACGTCGGAGACATAATACCATACGTCAACTGCTCTCAAGTTGTAAAATATCGATCCATTATGTTAAGTCGAATGAAAACCTAGCGGATCCACTAACTAAAGGTTTACCTAGAGAGTAAGTTGAGAAGTCATCGAGGGGAATGAACTTGAAGCCTATAAATTAAGAATTGTCACTGTGGAAACCCAACCTAGCTGACTGGACATCCCAATATCTAGGTTCAAAAGGGACAACTGAAACTTTATGCAATTCAAAACAAGCACTGAAGAGTTTTATACTCTTTCTCATTCTGATAATGACGTCGAGTGTTGTCTGTCAAGGTTAGGATAAGCTAAGGCTTTTAATGATCACTATATTATGAGATGAGTCTGTTAGGTTTGGTGCTCTGAGCGCCAATCCGGATCGTATTTATGTCTGATTCATGAATACGACCAATACTTTTTTCCATAATATTACTAATTTAAATGGTAGCACCTCTTGTCTTTTATATACATATTTGATCTAATTTCGATTAGATTCAAAGTAAATGTGGTTTAGTGATATATATATATATTAGACAAAGACCCCATGATTTATAACGTAGTGTGCAGTTACAACATAGTTTGTAATTGACATTGGGATGTGACACTATAAGTTGTATGTCATTAAATTAAGTTCCTGGTCAAGATTTACTGACACGGGTCGGTAAGTAAAATCTGCTGAGACCAGTACATGTCGTAGATCGGACTTGACTTGATGGTTTATCCCAATGAACCATGAGTCTTGGGAGACTCGTATAGACGTGTAGGTGTTTATTTGATAAACACTGAACGACTCACCGAAGATTTCCTAATAGATGGTACACCAACGTCAATATGAATCTTCTCGGGTTGAGTAGCATATTGATTCTTTGACTTGAGACACCAATATGGATATATGAGTTATCCTCCACACTTAGATGGCAGTCACGTCACAGATCTATTTAGATTAGACCTCCGCCTGTTCGTTGGGTGTTGACTCATGCTCATGATATCCTGTGTGTATCAAGAAATTATCTGTCAGTCCTGTGTACAAGGCATAGGTAGTCCATTATGTGATTAGCAATTTGTTAAATCTATGGCCATAGTATATTTCGGAAGTGAGTTCCGAATGTTATTTAGAGATTGCTAATAGATATGTCGACGAGATTATTCTTATAGAGATTTGACACACATATATATATATATATATATATATCTCTCTCTCTCTCTCTGGGATAATCTGGATTCTTGTGACGGAGGAATTATACGTATGCAGTGACCTTGACCTGTATGATTCAGCGAGTTTATATGTGGTCGTCATAATTTACGGGTGGGTGAATTATGGACACAAAATTGGATTTCGTGACGGATATGTCTGAATCTAGAGAGTCTCACAATGAAATATACTCGTAGAGCACTATGGCAACTGTTATGAATAATTCTGATTATTTATCAACTCGTTTAATGGTTAAACGAAAAGTACATGCAATCGGGACCTAACGGCCATTTCCGTATTAATGTGTATTTGTATTTAATACTTGATTTTATTAAATAAACATTAATAAAATATCAAATTATGATATTTGAAATATATCATTAATATATGTATCTGAGATATTTAATGTAAATATAATACATATATTTAAGATATTTGTATTTAATTATTTAATTGTTTAATTGTTAAATAATTAAATTAATTAAAATATAAATATCTTTATAATGATTTTTACTTTTTGATGGCTTGATATTAGTGGTCCATTTGCTGCTTACTTTATTAAAGATAATTGTTAACTTTATTAAAGCAAATGGTGTGCCAATTGAAATTAAACAAAATTTAAATAATTGTTATTTATTTTTGTGTTGTTGTTGGATTCAGCAAGGACAAAATGATTTAACAAAAATTTTTTTTTCATTGACACTTAGACAAGATTAACATTATTTTACAAAGAGAGTTGAGAGAAAATGGTGGAAGAAACAAAGAAAACAAAGGCAAAACATGGTAATTTTGTAAGTTTTTCAAACTTTCTCATACATGGAAATTGTTGCTATTTATCTTAACTTCAATTTGTGTTGCTAAGTTGATGTCTTAACTCTTTGGATTTTTAATTATATGTGTTTAAGTTTGTTGGATGTGATTAGCATGTATGATTAATTTATTTGCTTATTATTGTAATTAAGCTTAATAAATTAATTAGAAAATTAAAGTTGTCATTCTAGTGTTGATTAGCCATTCATAATGAACCTATAATTATTCTTGATTAATTTCATGATGGTGAGACTTGATTGGTGTGGTAATTGAATGATTAAAGTATTGAATTTTGTCAATTTAATGTAAATTATCCAATTTGTGTAATTTATGAAATTAGGGTTCTTAACCCATTCAAATTTTGGGGCTTTTCATATATATGATTTAATTTGATGTATATTTGATGTATGTCAAATTTGGGATTGATTGGATTTGATCTTGATGTGTTTTGAACAAATTGGGTCAAATTGTAATTAATGAAAAATACTGGGCTGTTTCGGTAATTCTGAAAAGTTTCTGGATTATGTTGTAATTTCTGATTTCATGTATTAGACATGTATAAATTATTTTTGGGATTGATTTGGAATCAATTAAATATGTATTTAAATATTTAAGGACCAAAATTATTAAATTGTAAAACTTTGAGGTCTCATAGCAATTAATGATAAATCTAATTTTTCAGATAAAAATTCAGTTTTTATTTATTAATTAATTAGAATAAATTAGTTTATTTTAATTGCCCAAGAAAAATATTTATCGGAAATTATTTCGGAGTGAAAATACGCGAAAACGGTGTTGCCGGGTAACGACTGCCGAAACAGTGAACTGGACACTGTTCTGGCAACCCACGAAGTGTCCAAATATTTTTGGGGCTGACCTGGGTAGTCCTCATAAGCATTGGTCGGTCGGTTCGGCCGGAAATGCGTTTTATGGAAAAATATTTTCGTAAAAGTTTCACGATGTTTCTATATTATTTATGTCGTTATATGATATCGAATAAATATGTTTAGGTGAAATAAGAATGAATTATTAATATTTGATATTGAATAATTTATTCGTAAGTTTAAAAAATTTTAAACTACGATTTCGCCCGAACAGCGCTTATTCCGCTGCGCCTCCCTGATTTGACCCCAACAGAGTCCTAATGGGGGTAAAGGCATATTACCTCTTCATAGTAGATCACATATTTCAAGTAAGAAGTGATGCCACTTCCATGAGATCTTATAGGCTGATTTCCCTAAAGTGCTTGATGAATTTATGACCGCTGTTCAGGGCCAAAATGAACACAACTGTGGACGGGAAATGGTCGAAGTATAGTTGTGTGTTGGCAATTGTCTTGGTTTACACCAACGGTAAAACATTTCAGGACTATGGGTCACTAGTTTGCCAAGTAAATCCGATTTTCATTCATTAGGAAAGGTTCAAGGCGAAAGCTACCTATTTCGATGCAGCTTTAGTTCACGGAAACTCTCTCAAGTGTCTGCATGAATATTTGAAAAATTGTGGGAGATTGCTGTAAATTCTTCAAATCTTCAAATATTGTTGGTTTAGATGGAGGAGAGACATGTCCTTTGGATGATACCCCATAGGGACATGTCCTCCATTGAGTGTAACATGATTCTAGGCTCCAAGTGATGCATGAGAGGGGTATAACCCTTTGGAGGGTTGCACCCCAACCCAAAGGGTGCCCTTAAGGCACATTTCCATGCCTTTATAAGGATGTCTTTATGTTCATTCTAATCATCAGAAGAAAACCGAATTTTGTGAGTCATTTTTCCATTGTTTTTTAAGAGATAGTTCCACCATATTCCAAGTTCAAACACTTGTTAATGAGTGCTCCTTGAACAATAAGTATCCAAGGAAACTTGTGAGAACATTGGCCACTTCGAATCCGTAGAGCACCAGAGAATGAGGCTAATAAGTTCTTAAGGACAAAGAGATCTCGACTTGGATTCGTTTTCAAATTTTCCAGGTTTTTCTTATATCTCATGTTCTAGGGTTTTTGCATAGATTGGTTGGATTTTCTAGATTTGATCTGTTTGGTTGCATGTTAATTTTCGTTTAATAACACTATACATCCTACATAATTAATGTCAATAAATTATGATAATTTATGTCATTGAGTCATATTAATATTCATTTAGGATTCATTTATTAAACAAACCAAATATAAATTTATCACATATTAATTCAATTCATTTAGCCTTCAATATAAATTTGATTCGTCAATCCATTTTATCACTGTCACTGGAATTGGTGCACTAAAAAATGTACCTAATTAAGTGCATGGACAATGGTGTCCAATCTTTAGTCTTGTCAAATCTTTTCGTGTCAAAGGGTCCTAAAAGTTGTATCTAATTAAGTGCATGGTCCCATGGTGTCCTGCCATTGCAGTTACATTAGTGTTGATTTAGATTTATGAGCTAATAACTCTCATTTACAAAGTCTTCTTGAGGAGACAGACATAGCACCATCAACAAAAGCTAGGGTTTTGCTATAATAAAAGATTACCATAACTCAATTCTCAAGGTTCAAATTTTACTTTTAAGTTATATTAATCTTGAACACATCATATGAATAACCACTTGTAGTTGTAAAATATAAAACTTAAACCCACAATAAAAATTTTTGGAATTAATTAAATCCTCGACAATGAGACCCCGCCAGCCAACGACAAAGAGGAGATAAATATTCAAAAGAGAGTGGGGTCCTAGCTCTGATCTAATCTTGAATCATGATGTTATGAGCAAGCTTAGTTGATCTTGTGGTCCATGATTGTTTGCTCCTAATTAGGGTTACATCATAATAAAGTTTGAAGTGACCCCACTTCTGCTCTAACTAGGGTTAGGGTTTTAGGTAAAGAGAGATTTCGACTTAACGTTTTAGTATTATTGCATTACGCACTATTGAATTGTTCATAATTATCCATAACATTATAAGTTGGTCTTTATATTTTTTTTTCATTTTTATATTATAGTATTTATTTGTATTCATATTTTATATTATAATATATTTATGTGATGTTATAGTATATTATAAGAACTCGAACTCACTGATTTTTTAAGCGTATTTGTGAAAATCGATAGAGAATATATTTTATTCTATGTGTGTGGTTTTAAAAACAAGATGAAAATAAAAGATAAAAGTAAGGTTAACATTTTAAAGTCAAGAATTTGACGTATGATCATAATAGATAATATTACTTTACACATATACAATGTAGAAGTAGATCATGTATGTGCAAAATAAATCTATAAAAATCATCATTTTTTGGTCTTATGGGCCCTCCGCCTTTGAACGGGACCATTCATATTAAACCATACAATATTCTTACAATAAATCACAAAATTGACCATATGAAATAAATTAAGGACCACAATTCTAAAAGTTTCCACCATCTATATCAAGACACACATCATATAATTGATTTGCTAATTCAATGTTTAGGTCGTAATTTAAGGTTTTCTGTTCCTTCCTTTGATCGCATTATTATTTGTACCTTGTGGCCTATAGTTTCAAGGGACGTGGTTTGATGGTGTAAGGTTAGGATCTTATCTTGAGGTTTTGGATTCGAATCCAGAAAATGTGTTTCTTACAAGAGTCTGGGACAGTCAGAAATTTTACTTACTCCGCTTAAACCCGTATGGAGTGATTTGACGGTAAGATTTATAACGATTTCAAAAAAAAAAAATACAGTTCCTTAAAGTAAAACCTAATTTAACCTATTTAAGTCTACAATAAATTAATAGAAGGCTAGGACAGAACTCTAATATCTATAATAAAAGCCAACTTATAGGCATCATCATATTCCTTTTTTGTTACTTGACCCTTAATAATTGAGGAAAAAATTGATTAAATAAAAATAATTTATAGGAATACGTAACGATGGTTCTTGAATTATACGTGTAATGTGTTTTTCAAAATTAAAATACCCAAATAAAAAAACTAACTCACATTCCCCACTTACTCTTTTAAGTCATGCATGGACGTTGTTGTTGTTGGGTGTTAGATGAACAAAAGAATATACGCAAAAATGGGTAAGATTGGTTTTGTTTTATATGATTCCAAATTTATTATGATCATATAATTCTAGAGATTTGCTCATTGTTAATCTCTAAATGTGCTAAACGACGCAGGATTGATTCGAACTTTAGCTAAAGCTAAAATCGGTAGACATGTATGTTGGCAAGAGTCCAAATTCATTCACTATTCAAAATTTGATAAGCTTTTGATTGAATAATATGGATTAGTTGGACTATTTTTTTGAATTATATGAATGGTGAACTAGTTCCATTCAATTGCTTAATAAAATAAGAAAGTTTATAGTAATTCAAGTTCATTTAATGAAATGTATATTCAGGGATGGAGTCCATGCCGATAAAATGATAAATAAATAAATATATATATATATCATATTATACACTAAAGTTTGAAGTTTATCTAAATCATGAGTTCTTATTTTGGATCAAATTTATTTAAGGACTTCAGCCGATTATTTGTATCGACTCTCCTCAGAACCACATATGCATATATTAAATAATGATAAAAACATCTTCGTAAAATTTAAGCATATGGTAAAAGTGAGTGTAGAACCATTGTGATTCTATTAATGAGTAATTTTATTTTTACAAAGTGACCTAGCATTTACCTATAACTCATTAATTGTTGGTATTCAATGTGTCTGTGTCAACTTACGCACACCACAACTAATCTTCAGGTCCTGAGAGAAAACAAATCACTCAAGCCCAAAATTTTTACCACGAGCCAATCCCTTGGGCTTTCATGTTTCAATCTAAGCCAAGAACTTGTAACGAAACAATTCATAATTTGATGAAACTAACTTGTAACAGCCTGCTGGCTTCCCTCCATCTCGTTACGATATATATATATTTTCCTTTAAAAAAAATGAATTATTATAGTTGTGTAATTCTACACTTTTAAACTAATACTTTGAATTTTACAAATCCAAGTAAGGTGACATGCATTCGTTAAATTATGTGATATACTAAGTAATTTCACAAGATATGTAATCATCTCATAGCAAAGTGTCTCATAAGCACGTGAAATTAAAATATTGAATTATTCCTTGGGAAGTCAGATATTTTTTTTAATTACAAAATGAATATGAGTAAATGATTTTAATCATTTTATAAGAAAACAAATTGAAGAGTTGGTTGATAATGTATCATGTTTTTCTATATAGTTTTTAAATTGTTGATGGGCATCATCCAACGGCGCTCGTGGCCTAATGGATAAGGCGTCTGACTTCTAATCAGACGATTGTGGGTTCGAGTCCCACCGAGCGTGACTCGAATTTTTGAACCATTTTTTCAGTTAATGTGTGCACAAGTAAAGTTACTTCCCTTAACAGAAGGTCAACAAGATCACGGCCCAATGAGACACTGGCTAGTGGCTATGACCGTTGGTTCTCGCGGGGTCCAGTTTCGGATCTTGTAACCCCACCCTTGAAGCTAGAGTCGTAGACCATTATCAACAGACTGTGGAGGTCTTCATTTTCAACCGGGGCCCACCCCGGATTTTCATAAATTCCCAATAAATCCCTACCCCAAAAAGCATATCAATACATTCTCTAAGGACACTCTAGTCTTTGTCTTGCGGTAGATAATCTTATTAATCCACCAATAATTTAACCAAACAGGTGCTGAGACGATGACGCAAGATGTAGGACTATTAACGTGGGGCCAGAAAGAGAAGTGGGTCCAGTTCGAACAGGAGTACTTGCTTTGCTGGGTCTTTGAAACTGGGAGCGAAAGTGGGACCCGCAGGGGTGAAGGTTGGGCCAGGGGCGCGTGATGCTTGATGATGGCACGCACCGAGTTTTGCTGGTCCGTGAACTCATCGCAGTTTTGGCAAAGAGAGCAGTGGGTCCCGCTGCAGAACACTATCTCAACGGACCACATTTGGCAGTCTGTTGTGAACCTTGTATCGGATCGGAGGACCACGGGCTTTGGTTCAGTTGATTCGAGCCGGCTCCCCTAAGCGGTAATTAGCTCACGATTAGTGCCGAGTTATAACATAAAATAAGAAGAGTGTTGATGATGTTTTTTGGGCCTAAGTATGGTCAAGAGTTCGGGAATGACAGGAAGGAAATTTTACATTCAGAATATTGTAGTTCGAAGATATTGCTAGATACATGATCCAGTAAGGTGGTCGGGCTTGGTCTCCAATATTCTACCACCCCGAGGAGTAAGGCAATACATGGACATTAAATCGAGGACCTTGGGTCCGACCCGGCTACTGGAGCTCGGCATAGCGGGATAAGATTTACCCCGATTGTCCGACCAGATGAATGAGCTCGGGACAATGTTGGTCAGTTATGACACGAGAATTGGTCTTCTCCATAAAGTTCATCTATGGCAGAGGCAACTTGATGATTCTCCTCTCACACACACCACAGAGTGAACGATCGGATACATGCTGGCATCATAATTGTTGTGTGTGGCAGTACCCAAAACAGTGTGATTAAATGAAATGTCAGATGTCAAGTTTCACTCTCGACAATAGCAGGTTTAACTTTCGACAGAGATAGGCTCACATGGCTGACTTCATGAGGTTGGTGGTGTTGGGTTTTCTAGGTCAAACCAAGATCATATTAAGCTATGAAATGTGCTAATACAACAAAGTAAAGTTGTGGAAATACACACTTTGATCGGCTTTGCGATGCGAAGAACACAAAAAAAAAAAATTATGCTCCTTGAAGCTCTCGGCCATGCCTCCTTTTTGTGCTCCATGTTTGATCTCCAAGCTCCAAGCTTTGTGTGTGGATTCCATGCTCATGAATGAGTTTCCCCATCACCTTTGTAAGACTCATTTGAGTGTGCTAGCACTTGAAAATTTTGCCACAAAATTTCCCCAAAGCTTCTTGTTGTTCTCGGCCAAGCCAAGAAATTTGAGAGAAAATGGCACCTTGTGCCGTGAGTTGGAGAGGGAGAGGATGAAGTTGTTTTTGTGTATTTTAGATTTCAAAATCTAATACCATTTTTCCAATTCAAAATTTGGTACAAGACTTTAAAGTTTCAACAACTCTCATCAATCACAAAAGTGACATGCATCACATCACTCAAAGTTGATGTGACTTCCATCACAAGAATGACTAATGATGTGACGCGTGATGTGACTTGTGGGGCCCACTTGATTCGAAATGCGAGTGGGACCGCAAACACTCCCGGGCTCGGGTTCTCTAATTCCGAATTAACGAATTTTCCGTTGCGACGTAATTAAATCAAATTTAATTAAATAATTATGCATAGCAAAATTACTATTCACGTCGCTCGCGAATTAATTCTAAATCAATTCGTTAGCCCGAATTAAAATCTAATTTTAATTCCGCGTCAAAATCTAATTTCGTTTAATATATCGAATATATTATTTTATCGATTAATTCCAAATTAATCGTTCTCTCTCTTCATATAGTATTTTATCCCGGATAAAATATCTCCGCAATTAATCCTAGATTATTTTTTCTCTCTCTTATAATTAATCTCTGATTAATTATGTGCGAGTCATACGTCATCGGTGAATCTTCGGGAAGCAAACCATGAGATCCCTAGATATGTTGGCAGTAAATCTGGTCGTCGGACTATTCAAATACGTACGTACCTAGTACTATGTTTTAACCGATTTACAAGACATGTTGGCTTCTAGCAAAACACTGTGCCTACCTAATTCTCCATAAATATTCTTAAAGGAATATATAATCTCTATCAGGCGTATTATACATTGTATTGCGTATTGCGATCCAGTATTGGATGTCACGTGCTAGGTCTGGGGCTGGAATTGTGTCTGCCATGTACGAAGCACATGTCGGATCTCTGGTAACTAGTCTCTATAATCGGATAAACATAACCTAGTCATATTATCCCGATAACTGCAGCATAAAAGAGCACAAGTTTCGTATCCTATGTGATCATCATCTCCATATGACTGAAGTGATACTTCCATCTTGACATCACACCCAATACACTACGATTCTCAATATACCCAGAAGAGGCGTACACATAATCTGTTAAAGCCCTGGACGACCAAAACCAAAGTATATTGATTGTCGCAATTATTAGTGATGCAAGTCTCAGGTTAAGACCAAATACATCTATCCTGATTCGGACTTCCATAGACACATAGTCATACTACCAATGGAATTCTGATGGGTCTATCAAGAGCGAAGCTGTTTCCGTACCATCGGTAAACACAATCTCCTATTACACTTGTATGAGTATCAAATACCCAAATATATGAGAACTATGCCATTATGCTCTCATAACACGCACAAGTGCAATACTAGTCTATTCCGCATTATCGATGTCCAATCTCGATAATACTACGACTAAGGATACTTCCATCTTGACATCACACCCAATACACTACGATTCTCAATATACCCAGAAGAGGCGTACACATAATCTGTTAAAGCCCTGGACGACCAAAACCAAAGTATATTGATTGTCGCAATTATTAGTGATGCAAGTCTCAGGTTAAGACCAAATACATCTATCCTGATTCGGACTTCCATAGACACATAGTCATACTACCAATGGAATTCTGATGGGTCTATCAAGAGCGAAGCTGTTTCCGTACCATCGGTAAACACAATCTCCTATTACACTTGCATGAGTATCAAATACCCAAATATATGAGAACTATGCCATTATGCTCTCATAACACGCACAAGTGCAATACTAGTCTATTCCGCATTATCGATGTCCAATCTCGATAATACTACGACTAAGGATATTTTAATGATTAAACCTTAGTGTATTAATATTGTCTCATATCTTATTAATCCGGAACTAATCATATGGATTTTTATCATTTATATATCCCGATAATCTAATTACAAATTATAAAAGAGCAATTTCCTTTGTCACATAGTTAATTTGTACAACAACATCATGTTCTGTACAAATAGTGATGATATGAGTCATAATTGTCCAACATGTGGAACAGTGTAACCTTCCTCAGTATATAAAGGGGGTGAAAGTATTTTTGTAAGGGTTAGCTATTTTTATTTCCAAGCACTGCTTGTAAAAAGAGTGAGAAAACACTAAGTTCGGCACTACGCAACCACATGTAACACTAAGCTCGGCCAAGTTTGACCACGTTATAAAACCTTTTTTTTTCTTCTGCCCGTGGACGTAGGTTGGATCCATTTCGCCGAACCATGTTATATCCTATGCTTTCATCTGTGTGTTTACTTTTTTTTTTCGCTAAGTTTGCTTTTGGTTCCCAACAAACCAAACAAATTCATAGTTGAGGGAAAATTGTTCGAGGAGCCAGTTTCCGTCTTTGCCCATGAAACGAAAATCAGTCGTCAACAAATAGTTTATATAAAATAATGTGCTTACTTTCAGCTTTTTGAAAACCGGACCGATGATGAAATCGGTAATTTAAAAGATTCAATGAATTATTGGTTTGATCGGTTAAACTGTTTCGATTGAATTGGTATAACCGAATGATGTCATAATTAATTTTAACTAATTCAAAATTATTCAAATATTTAATTTTTTATTTGGTGAACCAGTCGATCTGATTCACCGATTTTGATAGATATTTACGAATTTTTACTATTTTCGGGTTTATCATGACCAGATTACGGTCGGTTCAATTGACTGGTATAATCTGATTTTTTAAATTATGTTTATTTTACAATGACTGACGAGTTTTATTAACTAAATGATTTATGTTGGGGTTTGTGCTCAGAGCGCCAATTCCCGGTTGTATTTCTTTTGAATACTTCTTTAAAACATTATTATTATGAATAATATATACAGTTTCTATAATATAATCTATCTTTTAATATGGTAAAGACGTATTGACCTTAGAATGATTAGTCATGGTACTGTTGCAAAAGCGTCGCAACGGACATTGAGTAGTATCATGACGTTGTCATTCTCAGACAGTTCCTGGTCAAGGTTTACACTGCTTGGTCAGTATAGTAAACATGTTGAGACCGGTACATGTCGTATATTGGAATATATGATTCCAATGGTTTCTCAATGAACCATTAGTCTTGGAGACTAGTATAGACGTGTAGGTGTTTATAGCGGATAAATACTGAACGACTCACCGAATATTCTTAATGGATGGTACACCAGCGTCAATAAGAATCTTCTCGAGTTGAGTAGCACTTGTGATTCTTAGACTTGAGATGCCATTGTGGGCACATGAGACATCTTCTACACTTAGATGGCAGTCACGTCACCGATCTATTTAGATCAGACATCCGCCTGTTCGTTGGGTGTAGACAGATCCTCAGGGTGTCCTATGAGTATCAAGATAGGATCCGTCAGTTCTGTGTACCAGAGCATAGGTAGTCCATATGATTAGCAATCAGATAAAACCATGGGCCCGTGGTAAAGTTTAGAAGCTAGTTCTAAATATTCTTTTAGAGATTGCTAATGGAATAGTCGACTGGATAATCCCCATAGAAATTTGACGTTTACATCTATATCTCTCGGATTTATCCGGATACCTGTGACAGAGGAATTATACATTTGTCATGACCTCGACCTGTATGATTCATCGAGATTATCCGTGATCGTCATAATCTACGGGTGGATTGATTATGGACACGAAATTGGAGTTCGTGACGGATATACATGAATCTAGAGAGTCTCAATAATGAAACAAACTCGTAGAGCAGTAGAGCAACATTAATAAATAATATTGATTATTTATAAAGTCGTTTAAAGGTTAAACGCAAGATACGTGCTAAAGGGACTAGATAGTCATTTGTCTAATTATTGTGTATTTACATTTAATAATTTATTAATTTAAATTCACATTAATTAATAGTCAAAATGAGTTATTTGACTTATATCCTAAATGAATATATATTTTTAATATTTAATGTAAATATTATACATATATTTAATATATTTGTATTTGATTAATTAATTAATTATTTAATTGTTAAATGATTAAATTAATTAAAATATAAATATCTTACATTAGGATATTTTAAGTAAATGATATTAGTTGCCATTGTTGACTTAAATAAATATCCATAAAGTGTTTTAGATATTTGTCAAGTTGATTAAATGATTTTGAAATGAAAATTTTGGTATATACATTACTTGAATTTTCGGCCAAGGCCAAAAATGCACAAGTATATATTGTTTTCATTTTCTTTTCATTTGGTTAACCTAATACACTTTTCATAAAACTCCATTGAAAGAAACTAAGGAAACAAGTGAAGAAGAAAAGGAAAAACCAAAAGAAAGCTTGGATTTAATAAGTTTTTCCAACTTACTATTAGATAAGAAATTGTTCCTTATGATCTAGGCTTTAACATATGGTGTTCTTAAGTTATTCCTTTCTTTATTCTTTGTGTTTTTGTTGATGGAAGTTTTGATGGAAGTGTTGAGCATGTGTGATGAAAGAAGATTGTGACTATTATAGTTGTAAGCTTTCTTTTAAGGTTTTGGAAACAATGTTACTAATCTAGAGTTGTTGACCCACTCTTAAATGACCTAGATTTGATCTTGAGTTGTTTCATTGTGTTGAGACTTTGATTGGATGGAAGAATGATGATTGAAACAATTGATTTAACCAATTTGTTGTCCAATTTGATGAAATTGAAAAATTAGGGTTCATGACCAATTCCAAATTTGGGGATTTTCATATATGTTGTGTATTTGTGTGTGTATATGATGCATATAAAGTTTCATGTTCATTGGATTACATTTGGATGTGTTTTGAGACATGAAATGACAAAAGGCACAAAATGCCCACCATTGGGTGCATTCAGCCTTGATGAAGAAATTTGGGATTTTTGGTGCTTTTGGTGTTTTGATGTTTTGAACATGCTAAGTTCATCTTAGAAATGATTTAGAATCATTCAAAATTGATTAGATCAATTTCAGACTAAAATGGACAAAATACCAAAGTAAGGGTAATTTGGTAAATTCACTTAAATATGATTTATTAAATTTTATTTCATAATTTGATTATTGGAATATTAAATAAATATGTTTATTTTATTAATCCGAGAAAAAGTTTTGAAATCGGAAAATACGATTTTCCACCGCTTCCGCTGCGTTACCGGATTCAGCCCATAAAAACCCCTACAATTTACGGGTAGTAAATTCATAGTACTACCTTCTAAGTTCTAAATACTTCCATGTGCCTTTCCAAAAAAAAAAAAATGGTTGGTTTTCGTTTGAGATAAATATATATATATATACACTATGAACAATCAGTTATCTAACACACGTATTGTTGATGAAGGATTTATAAGTTAATAAGGACAACCACGACACAAAAATTATGTGGTTCAACGAGATGTGCCTATATCCACGGGGAGGGAACATAAACTCTTTATTACCAATAATTTTTTAAGAACCGTTGCTCTCACAAATTTCTCATATCCCTATCAATAATTTTTACTCTCACAACTCTATCAAGAACTCTCAATACTTGAATTCATGTTATGTCACACTCGTCTCCTTAGGTAGGATAAAGTGACATGAAGTGTGAAAATGATAAAATTTCTCTTGTAAAACAGACTAATTCCCTGAATACACTGCTAAAATATGATTTGTAACATCATCATCATATATATGTATGATATCCATGATCCACCTCAAAAGACTCATCCATTATTAAATATATATACATCAATGTATCAAAAATAGGTTTTATGCCCAGATCAAAATAATACACCCACATATGGAAGACATGATTAAATCCATGATCACAAAAACATATCAAAAGACAGTCTACTGTTGACATAACCTTTCTCTAATAGCATAATATGATGAAGAAACGACAGAGGACAAAATAGAGGATCTATTAATCTTATGAACTTGTAAAATGAAGAAATGAGTAAGCTCACGCTTAGTGCAATGGATCACAGCTTAGGGTCGTGGATAAACAAATAACAAAACAAATTGAATAATTCTTTTATAATAAAATAAATACATAAATATGTAAACTGGTGTATAAAATATTTTCTGAAAATCATAAGTCTTATTTCTCATAAATCTCATTATGCATAAAAATATTTTGCATATAATAAAAACTGTTCATTCATCTATATATACACTTGTGACATAACGGCAAAACTAACCATATGATACTTTCCCAAGGCAATAACTGGCAACATTAGACTTCATCTCATAGCAAATAAATATGGAACGCATATATACACGAAATGTATCATAGCATAAAAAATCATTTTTCTAACACATATACTCATTTATCTCAAAAGTCATGCATGTATCCAATCTAGCCCACATAAAATCCGACCAAATCACGCAAAACCCGGCCCAATTTACCCAAAACAGGCCCAAATCACTAAAAATCTAACTATTTAAGAAGTAAAAAAAATCCCTAAAGTATCAATTTTGCTTCCATTTCAAAATCTGCTAACTTTTTTTTCTCTAAAACCTAAAGCTCATGATCTCAACCAAATCACCCAGCTCTCTCCACGACCCCAATCTCCATTGTTGTCTCTTAAGTGATTAAAAAGAGGTATGTTATATTTCTTCATATTTTATTTTTTATTTCATTTTTATTCTTTTTTTCTCATGTTTTTTATGTGTTACTATTGTTCTCTTTTGTATGATGTTCTAATACTTAATTTTTTGGGGTTGTATTACAACACCAGTAGGCTGCTGGCGATTGTAAATAACAACAACAGACGACCATTGTTATTATTTACAACAGCAAGCTAGTATTGTTACAACAGCAGCAGTTCGATATTGTAACAACAACAACAACAACAACAGAGCTACTATTGTAATTATAATAACATAGATACTGATGTTGTTGTTATTACAACAACATCAATTTTTTCTGTTGTAATAACAAACAATGACAGATGGCAGACTGCATGGAACATGCTCATGATATTATTAATTATAATGCCTTTATTGATACCAAATTCTTAATTATAATGAATTGTTGATATTGATATGAATTTTTGTTATGAAATTTAAGATATTATGGACCCAAATACTGGTTCCAATAAGTCAAGAAATGATCATGCGTGAAAATATGCAAGTTTGGTAATCCCAAACAATCGAAGTGCAATTTTTGTGGTAAAATTTCAAAAGGAGAAGTATATCGAGCTAAACACCTTGTATGAGGTTTTCAAAATGTAACAGGTTGTACAAAATGTCCATCTGCTATTCATGAAGAAATTAAAGACTAAATGTATAAAAAAAAATGATGGCGAGTCTTGAGGAGAAAGAAATATAATTAATAAATGACATTGATGAAGATTTAGGGTATAATGATGAAGATATTGATGTTGAAATTAATCAAAGTGGAAAAAGAGTTGTGAGGAGTTCTAATATTGTTTCAAATAGAAAAAATACAATGCAAAAGAGCCCGTTTCACTTGTTTTTTACTCTAACTGAGAAAAGACTAAAGGATGAGAAGATGCGACAAACATCTATCAATGATGCATTTAAGAAATAATTAAAGGGGGGAGTTTGTGAATATATTGTTAGATGAATTTATGATTATGATGTTCCTTTCAATAGTGTAATTACTAATTAGTTTATATTTTAAACCTACTACTAAATTCCTTTGATTATATATTAATATGTATATCTATATAATGATACATTAATATTTTGCACATTCATAGTAAAAAAAAGAATAGATTAGATCAAAAAAAGATAAATGATTTGGTTTTTGTTAAGTATAATAGAGCATTATTGCTTCGATGCCAATATCGTGATAGCATTGATCTAATTTCCTTGAAAACTATTGATGATAGTAATGAGTGGTTGTTGGGTAGAGTTTCTGGAACGAGAGATGCTCTACATGAGACTCGAACTACCTTTTTTGCTAATAGAGCCACCACAATTTCAATGTGAAAATGAAAGGAATCGGCCTCATCTTCTAGGCCAAAAATAAAATCAACCAACCGTCTTGTTCTTATTGAGGAAGAAGAATCTTAAAAAGAAACAGATTAAGAAGATATTAGGAAGGATAATAGTGATAGAGAGTCAAGTGAGGAAAAGTTAGAAGAGTGTGTTGAATTTGATGATGATAAGGATATACAATTGGATTGGAATATTGGAAGTTGAAATTCTTTTTGATTAACTTTGCTTTTGGATATGATATTTAATTACTTGTTTTATTCTATAATTTTGATGAACTCTTTTTTGCTTGGATATGAACTTGTGATAAAAATGTGATTATATGAAGATTGGATATGAACTTATAATTTATAAATGAAACTTTGAATTGAAATTTTTAAAATAATAATTAAACATCATTTATTGTTAATTAATAGTTTGATACACACTTGTACATAATTTATCTATGTATTTTTACTCATTTGTAGCATTTTTTGCCTTACATTAAGTAAGCGTGCGACTTGCGCCTTCAGGCTTACGCCTAGGATTCGAGACTATTTATGCTTTATGCCTTTAATAATATTGGTGTGAGTATATGAAAACACTCTTTATCCCACATCGGCAAGTCCAAATGAGGAGGCCAATCCAAAATCTTATTGAATGGGTGCTCATGCCCAACAACTCATGCACATGAGTACAAATCCATCTACTTACCTTTGGGTGCACGGGATTTGCTCATTTTTTATGCACCGCAATTTCAAGTTACTGCTACGAAAATGAGCTTAGCTTAGTACTTATCTTATCCAAACAAAACTACAAGCTTGTAAGAACACGTGTTGATGATGATTTTCAGTTCCAAAGAAGTCAGAATCTCGAGAAAGGGTATAAATGAGTTTTCACTTCCTAGTTAAGGGCCCAGACCTAGGTAACATAGACGTCCGACCCAACAAAGAGATCAAACTTGTTTGCCTTTCAGGTCCGAGATGGTCAGACCCGAGGTGGTCAGGTCCGAGGTGGTCCATGACGGCTGACCCGACCTGATAAGAAGATATCAGATTCGACAATATGAGTATCTGTGAAGGCCGACCCGACTTGGTGGCCCAGTAGACCAGGACAGTTATTGCTTCTGTCTCCCAACCTGGAAGGGCGGGCCAGAGTGGTAATAATGGTATGATCAGGATCAAATGACGTAAGCCATACATGAGAACTTGCACCTTTCAAATAGGTATGATATGACAGATTAGAGACTGGAGGTAGCGTGTGACAGATGATATAGTAGCTTGGTTTAAAGAGTTGTCATGTGGCAGAGTTACTTTCTGCAGAGCAGTTGGGGAAGATAGTCATCGCATTGATGATAAAGTCACGTGACTGACGTCATGAATTTAATGGAACAGTAAAGTTTATCACAATATATAAAGGGGTTGAGAATTCATTGTAAGGGGTTAGCCAAATTCATTCACGCAAAACTTATAATAAAGAGCAGAAAAACTTAAGTGTGAGAGTGAGTTTATAAGAGGTCGGTCAGCCGAACTCGAGAGATAGGCAGGTCGGTCATACCCGACCACGTTATAAAAGCTTCATTTTCTCATTGTGCCCATGGACATAGGTTGGATATATTCTGCCAAACTACGTTAAATCATCTGTCTATTCTGTGTGTTTTCTCATCTTCTTGCTAAATTCACAATTGATGAAAGATTATTCTATGAGTGAATTTACCAATTTACTCATGGAACGAAAATCAACTATCAACAATATATACACACTGTGATTGCATGTTCTTAGATTTGTATATTTGTTATAGAGTATTGTCACCTCAAATTTCTCAATGGTTTTGCTATGGATTAAAAGAGGTGATGTTTATTAGCAGCACCAAAACAAATGCGCCAAGCCGATGAGAGCCAAAGAAAGCTTAAGATATATCAAATGATTAAACGTCAGATATAGTAAAAGAAATGCTTGATTATAATCTCTGTACTGTACGGTCAGTTGGCTAGTCTCGTCAGGACGTCAGCCTTCGAGTGTGTTTTGCATATTTCAATATTCCCATATCGCAATCACAGAGAAAAATAATAATAATAAAGCGTCATGACGATCAAAATAATTATAATGATCATAATAGTGAGAGAGGACACAAATCCAGAAAATCTGACGTGTATGACAAAAACTTCCATTTATGAAATCATCATAATGGGTGGTTTAATTTCATCAGAACTAAACCACTGATTCCCATGCACACGCGTCCTTTTATATAATCACCCACCCCCTCAATCCCACGAGCTCACACACACACTCTCACAGTGGGGCAAAACTCATTACTGTTCATCGATTCTTTGTTATGTGGGTTTTGTTTTTGTTTGTTTTTATATATAAAGGCTTTGATTCTTTTGGGTGAAAAGCATTTTAGCAAAAGAGCCAAAAACAGGAGGGGCTTCAACCTGAGAAATACAAAAAAACCATATTGGTTTGTGTTGTTTTTGCTGATGTATTTGGCACGTCTGGTCTCTTTGATCATGACTCGTGATGAGAGTGAATTCTGTAACCTGATTTATGATCTGTGATTCTTTGCTGAGAAAATTTTGGAAGAAAGTGCGAGAAAGTCGCGGAAAAAGTAAAAAAACTTTTCCAGTTTTGTTACTTTTCTTGGTTTAATCTTGCTCAGTCCTTTTAGAAAATGGAAGTTACAGAACTATAGCAGTGCCACAAAGATAGCAAAAGTGAAGCCTCAATGGATCCTATTTTGGGTTCTCTGCTTCTGGCCTTAATATAGACAGTTGTTTTGACTGTACTTTCACCCATTTCTATCTATAAACCCTGTTTTAAAAAATCCAATTTTTTTTTTCAGGTAATTAAATTATCCTGAACTTTTTCTCCCTATTATAAATTTCCAACTTTTGGGTTAATTTTTTCTTTCCTCTATGTTGCAGTTTCAAAGCAAGTTTAAATGGCAGAAAATGGGTATCTTGCATCTCCAAGCTCAGAGAAGATGAACAAGAAGCCAAGTTCATTTCCAAGATTGTTCACTGGATTAACAACCTTAAAGGGGTTCACTGAAACTGAGGTTTCTGTGATGAGCCCAACTTCAATTCTTGATATTAGCAAACCATTTTCTGTTCTAAAAAACCCCTTTTGGTCTGAATCACCAAATGCACAACACTCACCCAAGAATCCACCAGAACCTGAAATCAGGCACAAATTGGAGTCTAAAGGAGGGATTGGTTGCCTTGGCATTGCTGATGTGCTCAAGGATGAAATTCAAGACCCCAAAGAACCAAAACCTGAAACAAGAACGGTTCTTTTTGGGTCACAGTTAAAAATCCAAATCCCTCCTCTTGTTCCCTCTGTTCTTTCCCCACAATATTCACCTAAATCCCCAGCTGAGTTTGGTATCAAAACAAGAAACCAATTGGGTTCATTTTCATCCTCTGTGACACCAAATTCCCCTCAGGTTTTCACAGGCTGTCTCTCAGCCACTGAGATGGAGCTCTCTGAGGACTACACTTGTGTCATTTCTCATGGCCCTAATCCAAAAACCACTCATATTTTTGATAATTGCATTGTTGAGAGCTGCTGTGGTGTTGTTGGTTTCTCTTCTTTGAGAAAGGAAAGTAACGAGTTCATTACTAATGATCAGTTAACTTATCCATCTGAGAGCTTCCTCAGCTTTTGTTACAATTGCAAGAAGAATCTTGGCCCTGGAAAAGATATTTACATGTACAGGTTTGTATCATCTCTCTCTTTAGTCCCCTTATTTTGGTACTTTTCCATTTAAAGGTAATTAAACTTCACCTCTGCAGTATCTTGGAAAATTCATGATCAAAATTTCATTCCATTGCAATTCATCATTTAAGTTTTATTTCACAGCAATTATGACTTGGAATCCACCTACCAAATAGAACCCTTAATGTGATTTTTAATTCTGATTTTTATTTTCCAGGGGAGAGAAAGCATTTTGCAGCCGTGAATGCAGATTCCAGGAGATGATGCAAGAGGAGGAAATGGACAAATTGGACCCTGATGATGTTTATGGAACTTGCTCATAACAGCTTCAGCTTTGTTTCAAGTAATCAAATAACACAGGGGGTAACCATTTGAATCATAAGATTTAATGCTGCATCAATTGAAGGCAAAATCTTTGCTTGGGATTTAAGATGGGTTGTTGTTGTATATTGAATATCCTGAACAATTAATGAATCTGATTCTCTCTGTTTTTTTTTTTTAACTCCCTCGTTAAATTTTATTTTATTAAAGTAATTTGATAATTTAGGGATTGATGTTTGTTGGGTATGTCCTAAGTTTTTATGTCAAAGTTGATACATCAGTATGACTTTTTTTTATATTTTTTTAGTGATGGTTACAATTTTAAATATATTTTTCATTGGAAATTTATTAGGAAAATAGATAAATATACTTTTATTTGTATCAAGACAACCGATGTGATATTGTAAGTCTATTCGAGAGATATTTATTCCTATACTGTTATAATAGACCCGTCTAAGGTTTCGAACCGGAATCGAAATTGAATCGGACTGAACCGTAAGGTTCCGGTTCTATCCGGTTTCGGTTCTAAAATCATAACTGAATCATAATCCGAACGTTTAGGTTACGGTTCCACATAATTTTGAACCGTAATCTTAAGGTTTGGTTCCGATTCCGGTTCAGTTCCAGAATCATATCAATTTTTTATTTTATTTTTTCCCCGAAAAATAAAGAATTGGACCGAAATTTTCGGTTCGATTTCTCTTCTTGTGGAGTCTCAAACAGAATATGATTTTAAAACTTAGACGATCTTTTATTTTAATTTCATTATACCAAAATCACCATATTACCTCAATTGAAAGTAGTTTCCTTATCTTTTTCTTTTCTTTTAATGAATATTTATCTTTCTTCATCTAATCTAAATATCTATTCATTCATTTTGTCAAGCTTTTGTGAGTAGATCATGGAGTCGGTTCAATTATTTTAAGCACACTGACGTAAGACTAATTATTTTAAGGGGCCAGATTAGTGATTAATTAATAGGGTATAATTTTATATTATTGACAAATCAATTCAATCAAGATAAAATATTAATTAATCATATACCAAACTTATCATAGAGATGCCCACCCAGCTTTCATTTCTCCCTAAAAAAAATTGTTAAATTCTAGAAAAGTATTATCAATCAAGTAGCTGTTAAAGCAAGTACTGTTGCATCTCCCTTTTCATTATTCTGAATGATCGCGGAGGGTTGAAATGGTAAAAAAAATTATAATTTCACAACATAAAATCATTTTTTTTTATAAAAATTTATATTTTAATATTTATTTCATAA